>JTDE01000641.1:195942-215028 GCA_014338405.1 Paragonimus skrjabini miyazakii
TACAGTTCCAAATAAAGTAATGAATTAGCGTGTAAGGTTTAAGCGCCTTTGCTCAAACAGTGTGATATTTGAGTGAGTCAGCACTAATTCTGAGACAAATACGGGGCCAGTAAACAAAAGCGAAAGAGTTTGCTAAGTGATAACAAGAATGAAAAAGGGAACGTCTGTTTCCCTATTCACAAACTCATATCGTGAACTTTATCATTCACAGTGGAAGGGATGTATTCGGTTAGCAAGATTTACTACTTTTTGTCCGATTTGTTACACGAAAGGCACCGCTAGCGTAAAGATTAAAAACCATATTTATAAACAGGTTGTTCAGTGTAATTGTTGAAAATCGCTGTATTTAGGCGCAACAAAACGAATGTCATGCACTCCAGAGTTTACACATACATACGCTCTTTAACATATAATTGCGGACAGATTTACAGGAGCACTCTACTCAGCCAACGTTTACTTCGTTAGTGAAAAGGATTACTACTAGGAACATTGAGCATAAGCAGCAGGCATTTGACTCAGCTATATTTTACTTACATATAACAAACTGAAACGCATATTTTCCACAACAAGCATTTTGTTTATCTCAGTCAATAAATTATTTAGCCCTTTTGAAAAGTCAATGCTATCAGTTATACGTTATCAAATCATAACTGTTCAACAGCATCAATTCACCCAACATCTCACGTGTATCAAAATTGTGGTATGATGCTGCTTTCGAGACTCGACTATAGCACAGTCAAAGTTTTATAACCAGATATGATACACGGCCTCGGAAAATTCCTATCAAATGAATGATTGCACAATCCTTACTCGTAAACGTATCATCTCCAGGTGTTTGTTCACTCAGCGTTGCCACAGAAATCTTTATGTTTTATTCTTTAACGCTATAGTACTTTAATGATAATCATCACAAATACAGTTGGGAAACCATCAGAAGTTTTGCTTAACCTGCAAGTTTTCAATGCTTCCAATGAAGCCAACAAAGCGACCAATGACTGGTTACATATGACCTGTTCTGTAGCAATAAAACAGCTACAGTACAGACCTCTCTTCAAGTAGATTAACTGTGTTAGTTAAAGCCATTATAGGTTGCAGCTTTTCTGGTTCAGTTTAGCCCAATATTATGGTCGGAGTTGGTTGGAATCAATCGTACCGAACAGAAGCTATGATAATCTGGAACTGGAACGCGACATACTTGATGGTTTACTTGGTTTCGCTACATGCTTTAGTCCAAATGACGTACAGAACTACGCAGATGACAATGCTATATTGGCCCCCAACCTACAGATAATAGTTCGGTGATTATGCACCACATGACATGCCCTATTCAAATGCTAAACCATTTTTGTACGCACGCAACCAGTTAAACGATTAATACTTCGTGAATCTCGTCAGCACCAGTCGTAGAAGAGACGATGTAGTAATTTTTCCTAACATCGGATAAATTCATTCATAATGTAAAAGAACAAATGCAAGTCACCTTTCACAGCGGATTCTAACCGACTGTTCTGCTCGTTTTTGTCCAACTGTGTACTGTGCATGGGATTTCATGTCAACATAATCGATTCAACGAATAGCGTTTTAGCTATTGTGGCAGCAGTTTAGTCGAACAGTATCAAATAGTTAGCTATACTATAAATACAAAATAACAATAATACTATTATGTAAATATGGCGAATAAATATCAAAACATTTGCAGATATTTTACAAGGCTGACGTCGCAAATTCCTTCTAGTGACCAGTGTCAGCTGCTAGTGTCCCAAACA
Source organism: Paragonimus skrjabini miyazakii (assembly GCA_014338405.1). Lineage (NCBI taxonomy): Eukaryota > Metazoa > Platyhelminthes > Trematoda > Plagiorchiida > Troglotrematidae > Paragonimus > Paragonimus skrjabini miyazakii. Next base: position 197,709 of record JTDE01000641.1, read on the forward strand.
GAAATCAGAGCTATTTCCGTCATTGTCTTTGAAGCCTCCTATCAGCTGTCTAATTGCGAGTCACGCTGAATATTCCTGTGCATCCACCGTAAGAAATAATTTTGTGAGTAGCGTTTAATAATAAATACACTAATTTTTTACGTAATCCGGAACAAGGAACTGTTCTTCCGGACAGAAAGAATGCAAACACTAAGATAACTTTAGTACTAAGTACTTCAACCCAATTGATATAATTTCCCAAGTTCTGTAATGTCATTGACAGTTACTCAGAATTCATTGTAGGCAACCGCTAATATGTTACCGGTGATAATGTGATTCTGTGGCTGATAGACTACGTCGAATAGGGAGGTTAAACAGCGTCCTATCTGAATGGCATCCAGCAGTTGGCGGTGCACCTCAAGGTTCCATTCTAGACCCGCTGTTGTTCTCATTAGTTGTGTCTAAATTACCAATTCAGGTATGCTTCCAAGCACTGTTATGCTTCGCCAACACGAAAATGTTGCGAATAGTTAAAAGTATAGCCACAATCGGAAAGCTACCAGGCATCGTGGCAGTCTGTACTGCTGCACTACACAGTATCAGCATTTGGTTAACTTCTCTAAGTTTTAAGTGGTGAACATTAGTAATTCTTGTAGAAGTGATTAAGACTACGAGAAAACTGAGCTAGCTAACACTATCCACGAAGGTGGAAAAGGAATGGTCTGCATTTTGCCTGACTATGCCTTGATATCAAACCTAGCAAAATATGAAAACAGAAATTTTAACCTGATTATTCGAGATATTCTCTTTAGAAATCTATCTCTTAATGTTCCGCTTACTGATACGCCTTCACCCTAATCAAGTTGTCGAACTACCGGCAGTTCTTCATGGGCGACATTCTTCTGAATGACAAAATGCAGTGTAGGTCTATAAGGTTCCATGCTTATCCACACTCTCATTCCGAAAGACTTCTTAAACTGGGTCAGATTTTTGTGTACTACCGGTCCGGTAAATATAACGTTATTTTGACTTAAGAGACGTGACCTCGGTCGTCACATCCTCTGAAGCTTACTCTTGGGCTTAGTAAGAATCGTTTCCTCCGAGTTCACTGGTCGGAGGTGTTATACTAAGTGAGCCGCCTGAAATACAAACCATACATTTTGTGTTGTGGTATATTCAATCACGTAAACCTTGTCTGAAGATGTCGTGGTGGCATCATCAACGGCTGACTTTATGTAAAGATTACAAGCAGACACCGTGAAGTTAATGAAACTTTGTAATCTGATAGATCACCTGGAAAATTATAAAGTGCTGTCAATGCTCGCAAGCTACCCTCTGCCGAAACGCATCTGCTTCAGGCTTTGTTTTACATGCCAGTTACATCTTTCTTTCATATTCTGTTTTGGACTAACATGAAGGTGATTCACGTTTTCATGAGTCTGAAAAGTTCTGAAACAAAAATCTCCCGTATTTTCTTACACCATCTTCCATACACAAGGTAACCACTTATTAGCACAAGGTCCAGAGTACCTAGATTGTGTAAACCCCCAATGGTCCTGAAGGACTTTGTGATAAACTGATAGGATGAACAGAATTGTCTGCGGTAATGTTATACTTCTTCCAGACATTATAACGCAAGCCCCTTCTGTTATCTATTATCCGTTTATTCTCAGTCTGGCTATTTCAACAGATGCCCTGGCGAAACTTTATTTCTCCAAAAGATTGCAGTTTAGAAGAATGTTGGTCTTTTGGCAACACGTCCATTCTTTCGCTGATTATTTACTATAAAACGAAAAAGTTAAAACACTTGATCTGCCATCCCATTTCTTCCGAACCTTCACAAAAATGAAACGGAAATGTACACATGTGAGAAGGTTGAGTGTTAGTTCAAGACCAAGGGAAAAAACGCTTTACTGGCAGCGGGCAGGAGTAATGCTCCGCGAAAAACGGTGTTTGAAAAACAAATATTTTACGAACGGCATGAGCGCGAAGAGGCGGGTTGCAAACTGTGCATCAATACGCCTCATATAGTGGGGTCACACATTGTCCTTTAGAACGATATTGGCGGACAAGGCTTGTTTTCTGTGTTTGATCATCCGGTTAATTACAACGCAATAAACATGAAAACAGTAACCGGGGTAAGTCGGAAAAAGGTCATTAGAGGTTATGGGCAGCGTGTTTGTTATCAATTACGCAATCCCTATTCCAAATCGTGGACTTCATTGAAGGTGGGCCAAGGGAGATTAAGTGTCCGCACGAACTTCTTCTAAGCGCAGAGATCAGGGTTGCGAAATCGAATGCTAATGGCCTCTAGGCAACGGTCAACACTCAGAATCTCACCGTCTTTGATCGATTCTTTGGCACTCGGTAGACAATCCGAAAAGCGTCTTTCTTACTGGCCGAATGATTAGAGTCAATCAACTGAGCAACAATCGTGATTGAAACCGTTTTAACCACACCATTATTCAACCACGCATGATGATGTTCACGCACTCTGTCAGACAATCGCCTTATAGTGCGACCAGTATACGATGTTTGACACGAGCGAACAAATGAGTACACACAACAGCTGGTTGTAGAACATGGAAGTTTGTTCTTGAGTTGTGACATGATAATGGGTTTTGAACGGAGTCTCCTGCACAAGTAAGGGGCAGGGTAGGTTGTTTCGACCGACTTTTTGAGCTTTCTTAAGATAACTTCGTCCATGGGATCCCCCTTGACAGGAAGACTGATGAAAGAAAATTTCAAAATTGAACACCACCCACACTTGATCGCAGCTTTCGCATTCAGATAAACCTTTCAGTTATCCAACTTCGAAAGGAAGCACTAGACCCGGGAGATGCTCTTATTAGAGCTCATCAGTATTGCTTATCCTTGTCCGGATCGGAGTTTGCACTCTGACCTTCGTGCTAGTGAGAGTAGCGTGTTAACCACAACGCCAACAACCTCACTATAGGCCTGACCGAATAATCAAATCCAAACGCTCAACCGCAACCGTGTATGAATAGTGTTCACCTTGCCCGATCATTTTGACAGGAGAATGAACAAAATCACCCTATTCTAGTCAGTAAATAACTTCGTGATCAGGACTTCTCAGTTAGGTTGAAGTTACTGTCTTCATTGAACCAACTGATCGTTGTTTGAATCATTAGTAAAGATTTAGGGATTTGGGTTATTTCGGATTGTTTTCGAAAGTTATTTCAAAGTTTCTTATCCGCCAAAGATTTGTTGCCGACCTATGATGTATGGTTGCCTCCGTGTAAAACAAAACCTAACCCATCGTGTCTCGTCCTGGCTGGAGAATGGCACTGGTCGTTAGCAAGAGGTGGACAGTGTGGTGACACAAGCGTTGCCTCAAGTTACCAAACTTCAGTTAGGCTTTAACCAAAATCTTACGCGCCTCGATCAAATCTGTGAAAGGATTATATGAACTGATAGACGTATGAAAATATGATGAACTCTTTTAAACTCATTCTAAGAAGCTGACTATGTATGCAGCCAAGAGAAGTTTGCTCCACGAAAACCTATGCGTTTTATAAGTATACATGTCAAAGATAATTGCCTGGGTACGACAAAGTAAGAAGTCACCGTGATGTGCACAAAATTTCGCAAATTACCCTTTACGTCCTATTAGTAGAGGTCATAACATTGTACAGTCACTCAGTACCTACCCAATCACATGAATTTAATGAGAAACGTTGTACTACGGCCTGACAAAACGGTGAAGTCACCACACATGCGCCTATCGCTTTATCCATCAATTATCAGGCACAGGTCAACGTGGTCATAAAATATGAAGACCTTGACTGCTCCATTGAGCAAAGTGGGTAGGTGTCACCTGCCTGGATGGGGTCCTCGTGATCACTCAAACCGCTGGTTAGAGACGCTATCCGAGATGGCGATGTGTCGTAGTCAATGGCGTACCTGTATTCATACCATTTCCGCTTCTTCCTCTTAGTCTTCTTTCAATATTTTTCAACCTTCTTAGTGACGTTTTCTTCTAAGATTTTCCACCTCACTGTTGAGGTGAATGGCGGTCCCAGCCACAGTACCTTTTGGTCAGGCTCATGGCTGTTATGATGATGACGATGATGCTGATGATGGTAATGTTCCACAATATAAACTCGAATCACTCGCGCACACACCTGAGCCTGATTTCCATATTGATATAAATTATTCAGAGGTAGATGGGGAGACATCTTTTATTCTGATGGACGCTACCGTGAAATTCCACCACAACATTTGGTTTGGTGTTTCGTTAAACGGAGTTCTTTAATTCCGTTTCGAACCTGTGGCTTCGTTCTTTTCAACATAATGTCGAAAGAGCATGCCAAAACGTTCTTCAGATGGATGTGGGTCATGTGTTTAAAGTGAGCACTATAGCAAATATTAGTTGCGAAATTTTAGTCATATTGTCTTGGGATGAAACCTATGTATTTAGGTACTATCTTGTTTATCAACCGCTGCTGACATTTCTTTAACTGTTGTAATGGCCTTGTAGTACTACCTCCAAGAATCAACGATATCTCGATTGAAATTGCACCCCTATGTTACTAGCAGCTAGCAGTTTACTAGACATGAGTTTACGCCTGCTTGAAACGAAGGTGAATATGCCCATGGTTGAGGGACTTTGTCATTTCCAGCACACGGTAATTGAAACAGGGGCGAACATGCAGTGCCCATCTTATTGCTCTCACTGAAGTGTTCAATTTGGTCCCCGACTTAAACCTACTTGTACCTTTCTTTGCAACAGACGCCAAACAAATGCCACTGTGCGTTTCGTGTTCGGAAAAGGTAAATGCTACCTCGTTTTATTCTTGTGATTGAAATCTCCCTCTGCTTTCAACAAGAAACCTTCCTAACGCATATTTGACCAATACTCTGCGTGTCCATTTTTTTAAAGAAATCAAATACCATAAGTCATCGGATATTCATTTTACATTAAATTTAGATAGTAACTAACCTGAACTAATACAAATTATAGTGGCTGCAGATGATCATACAAAAAATATGCGCCGTGTATGACATTATACAGTGAAGTTACATGTAAAATTCTGGTCATCTTACAGCTTATCGTGGTTGTATGCTGAGCAAATGGAACTTTCGCAGTAACTTGTGGTAATTTTCCTTTCGCCATTTTTGTACAAACGAGCTGAAACCGAGAGTTTACAGCGTGAAGAAATGTTTTAGAATCTGTCACGAATTAACTGAGATGCACATAGGACACCATGTAGTCATTTTTAGTCTAGGCTTAAAAACATTGTCAGTTAATACAGTCCATCGGAAGAATTCAAGCGTGTCAGCAGTTACATTTCTGAGTAGCGTGAGAACCAGGCTTGATGATAGTGGATAGGGATGAACAACTAGAGTGGCCATTGCAGGTTCGGCTGCTGACCGCGGTGGCTACATGTTCAAGATATTCAGAAAGGAAATCGTAGAACCTCAAGTTGGCACTATTGTCGGCTGTAAAGTTATATGGCCATTCTTTTCACGTTTGTACTGTCAATGGTTCCTGGAAAAATGCCCCAGGTGCTGTTCAACTTATTCAACTTGTTCAACTGAATTATTGAACTCAGTATAAAAAACGCTATCAAGAATTCTGCGGTTTTTAAGGGAATATAAATCCCATTTTTCCGATGTTTGTTTTGCTACCTTAGTTCTTTTCTTCCTTAACACTGTAATAACTGAAATCATTTAGCATAATGGACTTTATATGCATACATAGACTCAGTGCTTTTGTAAAGAGAATGTTTAGAGTCTTCGGCTCTGTCATCTACAACCAGCCAAATAAAAATGACATACAGTTGAAGGCATGTGAACCATGGCCCAATTGCTAGATAAAATGTAACGAGTGCAACTAATTTTGTGTCATTAGTGAAACGCTGCGACACTTCTAACTGCATCAGTTATCACCAGTAAGTTTTCATCCCCAAGTGGTTTAACATTGTCATGGGTCAGTAGTGGACGGCTTTCTTATTTTTGATAGACCATTACGAATTTGTTGTACGGTGAAATTTTATTGACAACGGAGACGCATTTGGGTCTTCACCAACTTATGATATATGGCTACCTTAGCGTAAAACAAAATTTAATCCATCTTGTCTTACACCAGTTGGAGACTAGCACTCGAAGTAGGCTCGATATATCACAACGCACCTTGAGTTTCTAATAAAAAATAGCTATCTTTAAGCGGATCTCTCTGCTCTTCTTTGCTTCAGGTGACAAAGAATATCAAAAACTTACAGTGAATACGAAATTTGCAGACATTTTAACAAAAAGTGCACTCGTATTTCACAATGATTCTTGAAGCGCGTCCTCAAACTGATACTCCATTTTGGTTTTTATCAATCAGGTAGAGAAAATCTGAATGGAGGATGGTGGTGGTAGCTGTTTGAATCACGAGCCAAATGTTTTGTCCGCCTAGTCGCCAGTCCCGTAAGCAAACCTATCAACGACACGTTAGTTTGTTTATATCGTCTCAAGGTTGCCCTAGGCAGTACACACTTCAATTGCAGATATGCACAGGTAGAATCCCTACAACATTGTTGAGTCCGCCTTTGGTAGCCGGATGACAGCTTTCGAATAAAACGACCTCTTCAGGCGTTCATTCTGAAGTTGAAGCTGTTTCTAGGTGTTTCCTCACATGACCTGTTTTCCAAGCAATTTGGTAATAATGGAGCAGATGTTGTTCTAGTTATATCCCCGGGATACCTCGCACCATCTCTGTCACAAGTTAGCTGTTTTACGGTAGGACACTTTTAACAACGCCGACAGAATTACCGGACCAATTGCAACGCAATTGTACTCTCAGCGAGTTGCCCCTGCGCACTCATCCTGTGATTGTGACACATTCCTACAAAAATTTAAATTCCAAAATAGTCATTTTCACAGCTAGCCACTTTAACTAAGCTGGTAGCAGATAAATGACCACCAGCGCGGTCCAGGTCTTGCACATGAAGTCAACTGCGTACTTGACAAGAGTGTTTGTTATTATCATCGCTGGTGTGGACCACGTGCTCGTCGTGGCATTTAACCTTGTTACGTCCACAGCGATCAAACTTGGACGCGAAAGGACCAAGCCAGTCATTCCTAACGATGGTTGCTAATAGTCTGTACTTACGTTGCCTGTTATCAACAGTCGACCGTTCAGCGCCCCCAAATTTTCCAGTTGGTACAGGCACCGAGTTTAATATCATTCTAACCATTGTTGACAATCACAACTCTAAAGGCTGCTAACCGTATTGCTGTGCAGACCATTGGGGAGAAGCTACTCATCCTCGCCTTCTGTCTCAGGCGACAATTCCTCTGGACCTCTTTCACTGCAGATATACAGCATTTGATTATCGGCTTTGATCTCCCCATCTCCTTTGAAATATGGGAGTATGCAGAATAGCATTTCTACTTTGTACACTCACGACACGAGAACATAGGTTATTCCAAAGGAAATAAGCTCGACCCTGTTAGACACCAGCTACACAACTCTGTCTCAAGAATTTTTGTGAATATTCAATCTCTCAAACATACCTTGTCATTTTCCACCGCACGCTCCCGGCACTTACCACCAAGGAAATTCAACATCAACAAACCGAAATCCGAGAACCTAACTGCAAATGCCAACAGTCCCAGAAAACGCATGAGTTTGTCATGTCAAATGATTTGCGAAATGCAGCTCAGACCGACCAAAAGTCCACCTGTCGGACCCAGCGTGGTCTAACGATCAAGATTCCTAGCTGTAGCCCATGTCACCTGGTAATTCGAGGTAAATTGTGTCCATCTGCACCAACGGGGTATAACACAAGTTTTAACTTAATCACCCACAAACCCCCATTCCAAACGATGCTGACGGAACTGACGGCTGAACGGACAGCAGCTTCGGCCCCCATTCAGACCACCTATATCCTGTGAGTCTAAACAAGAATAAAGCCGGTCATGAGGTATCAGTCTTTGAACAAGCATCAAGACTTATAAAAAGCATTCCTCACTCTTGAGACTGTGGTAGGTACAGACTGGCAATCAGAAGTGGACTGTGTCAGTCAACAACACCGGGGTATAACTCGAGTTACAATTCATCAGCGACTATATTTACTCGAAAACCTGTTCCACGGTTAAATTTGCTCTGAGTGGAACCATAATTTTTAGCTCAAGTTTGCGAAAATGTTCGATTATTCACGTACAATTTACGTTTGTATCTACCAAACAATCAGTGGGAGAAGCAGATTACTAGTATCCATAATACGGATGTGATGACAAGGATAATGAACGGTAAGAATGTTTCTATCGTCAATTTATTCATGGGAGATTTTTCCGTCACTTTCTAGTCAGCCAACCCACAATAAAATTCTTACAATTATCAGTAGCATGCAGTAAACATTTCAATTTTAGCAATAGTCATAATGAAGTGTAAAATCTACGTCGACTTTTGATACTTGGTTAATAACCCTTCAGTTTTAGCTGAACTGTCGTGATAATTAGTTCAATCGCTGTTATAATTTCATTACCTTCAGTGTATTGAGGTTTCCAAAGCAAATTGTCACATAGTAGATTGATACAACCGAAGCCTAAACCAACTTTAACCAAAAGCTTCCACTACTGGGAGCGAATACAGTTTGAGAATCAGTGTGACAACTTCACAACATAGTCAGTTTAATAGTTTCAAAAAGTTCTTCCTTTTCGTTCTTCTGTGAACGTGTGTTCCAGTCAACGTCGTAAGACAGAGCTAAAGTGCGTCTGACCCACTATGAAAAGCGGGTTCAAAAACGAAAACAATGTTACCTGGCTGGTCGTAGGATGTTGACACGACCGTGAAGTAGTCAGTTTTTATCGGCTGCTATGAATAAACCTTAGAGAAGCTCTGTTAAGCGTTTTTCAAACAGTTGACGTTGTGTGAACTGCCTTTGGTCATCCATCCTTACATGGGTTAAATAGTGACTACCTATCTCTTGTAAGGCAGTTTTTTTAACGCCGATGAAATACATTCAGCAACCGAGTGAGTTCCATTTTTTCAACTGGAAGCCACCGAGAAGCATACGTAAATTAATCTCATTTTGATAATTGAACATGTTTGCTGTTCTGTATGTAGCGGATGATTTATTCTGGAAGATTTGGCTTTTGCAACTTGTGCCCCCATTTTTCCGGTAAGTATTTCCATTAGCTCGTTTCGAGAATATGCTTCTGCCATGTCGATTGTGTGGATGACAGACAGATGGCCGATACACTGATTTCACATTCACAAGTAATGCAGCGTAACTTCTGATCCGTACGACGATTGGCACTACTGCCGAAAAATACTTGGAACGGAAAATGACGTCAATATGTCGCGTATCTTCCTGGTAAAATAATGCTCCTCATTCATACATGGCAGACGAAAGAAAATTGTCATGAACTCGCTAGTTAAGATTTAACTCATCAACATTCCTGGGTGTAAGTTCGTTAAACATTTTTGGCAAATCACCTACATCGACCAAAGAACCATACCTTGCACATACTTCATTTCCTCTTAGATATCTCGACGTTTTGCATTTTGGTTTTGTTCCATGATCACAAACTCACGTTAATCTTACGTCAAAATTGCGATATTTATAAATGTTTGTTTGTCACGATAAACGTTTTCATTCGATACAATATACTGCATGCCTCGTGCATTATCCCAGTGGGTTTTTCTACCCAAACACTAACTGCTGTACCGTTACCAATAAACTGTGTCATTCACTCAGTATTCCGCTGTTTCGAGTGGACTTACACTTAACGAACTAGTTAGTTATTGAACTTCTACTCAATGTGGCGACCGTCCAAAACATATCAGTGACCCGATCTACTTATTGAATATTCGATAGATGGTTGTCTCCTAAATTTATTCACAAACCATCATTCTACCCCCCTATTCACTCCCTCCTTCTGACAGACACAAAACACCAAGTGATCTGATTGGGACGAAAAGGCACTAGATAATTGTGTAATGCTTTTACAGATTTAATTTGCTGCCACTTCAAGTGTGTTACCAAAGAGAGGATCAATTGTTTATGTCTACCAGTTGAATATCCTCTCGGACAAATTTGCTGAGGTTGCTTTTGTTATGCATGACAACTTGTTATCCCAATGTCTGAAGAATTGCGATTTCCGGGCTGGGCGATTAAGCGACCGGTCGATTGGCAAATCGAATGTTGATTGGTTGTCACTCGAATTTTCTGTGTCGAGGTTGTGACTTTCTGTTCGTTGGCATTGGGAAAAAGAGTGAAAATTCAACTACGAACTATGATGCTCATCCGGACTAAACAATAAAACCCTTCGGTTTCCAACCCGACAGTTTTTGTCAGGTTAGGTGTATAAACACAAGACGGACGTTTTTATGTAAACACTCATGATTTGATAAGTTGCATTACAGAGAATACAGTCAGAATTATGAGAGTATTCCATTTTCAGCAATCCCAGATTTCTACAGGTATAAATAGACTGTTTTTAAAAACAATATCTTTTGAAAAGTTCCCAACCTTAAAACTCTATACAGACTGAGTTGTGTGGTGGTGTAAATTCTATAGCCAAATCAAGGGTACGGGTTCAAAAAGACATCAAAATATTCAAGGTGGTTTTATTCTCATTGGAAAATTTAATGATACTCACTAGAAAAAGTGTATTAAACTATAAGCAATTTCAGAGGATCAAAAGTAAGAGATTTTCCATAATACATACATGAATCATACGCTACCGAAGTCATCTCTGCACTATTAAAGCATTACTTTGCGTGTGACTTTATTTAGTTACATATCTGGAAAGCAAAATGTATGCAGTAGTTAAGGATTATGATCTTTTATCAACTAACTCCATCTCCTGTTCAATCTCATTTGTATGTCTGTACGGAATTGAGGAACACTTTTTGAAATTGTTAGCAGGTATCTTTTAAGTTTGCTGCTATAAATAACTTAATTTCTTTCTGTTTCTCCCGTATCCGTTCACGCTTCTTTTCGCTAACTTTGGGTGTTGTCGTTGAACGTGACCGTTGAAGTAATTACATTTGTGAAAAACAAAATTTCAGCGAACAGAATGTTTTCGATAAATTCTCCCCTTTGGCTGGTTCATTTATGCGAAATTAAGTGACGAGTTACGATGTTATTGATTAAAGGTTGATGAAGGGTCAAATAAAAGGTCAAATGCCACATTCTGTCGATAGCCGAGATGGTCGTAATCCGACTACGTCACCCGGAACTGTGTGTGCATAAACAATTTGTTCAAACCCTGATGCTTCCTTCGCCAAACACGGCCGCCCAAGTCGTTAACCCATTTGTTCCTGTCCCCCTGTCCCAGCCTGATTAACACTGACTAAGTAGAACCGACTTCTTTTGTGTTCCTAGCCCCATTGAAGTAGTGTTAATCTTTTATCCAACTACATTGTCCGTTCATTAACCATTGATCAATAGCATTGTAACTCGTCACTTAGTTTCATATAATTGTACCAGCCAAAGAGGAGAATTTACCGAAAACAGTTTGTTTGCTGAAACTTTGTTTTTCATGAAAGCTACGGGGATTTTTAGTTAACTAGATTTAGTTTACTAATTTTATCTGTTAAATAATTTCTTATTGTATCAGGCGTTATCCGATATTCTTGTTTCAATAGGTTTTCATGAGTATTTCTGCCCTGAAATGTGTTAGCATAGAATTAAAGCTTAAACCTGAATAGGTTGCAGCAAGAAATATTGCTTATGTCGATTTCACTTTACTGTTACATAACCTTGACAAATAAACTTGAGGGTAGAACATGCGACCATAAACAATCAAAATTTAGGCTAACTGTAGACGGAGATCACTTGGACTCATAGAAACAAGCATTGCCTTAAGTGAACAACTTTTGCTGTATGACAACAAAAACGACATCATAAACACTAGCCATGAACATATTTTGGAAGGTATCTGTTACGAAAATATAAACCAAGATTAACACATCATCACGAAAACGTAAAAGCAATAGTACTACCCAAAAACTTTAAAAGATATTAACAGTCAGTTAAGGCACAGCAATCGAGGTCACTTCGCTATTCGGTTCATCTCGCAGTGTAGAATTGTTATCAAAAACGTTCATCCATTACAAAACGAGTGCAATTATTTTCGTTATGTCATATGGCATACCACAAACGTGAAACCAATGTAGGAGAAAAATGAAATCGTCGCACTGGTTTTTGCAGATATCGTGGGTAAAATAACATAACCTTTATGATGTTTCCTAAAATTTTGTTCAATAGTCATTTAAAAACCAAGACATTAGCTTAACTGACCCTGCAGTCTCTCAGAAGGAATACTTTTCTGTGTTCGCTTTGTCTTAAACAAAAGGCATTTTTGTCAAATAAGAAGTATTGAGGTTAGTTTGGTCATTCTATCAAACAGACTGTTAGTCTCAGTTAAATTCCATTTATTTTCTTCGTCTGAACTATCTTACCTGCCGATTATCCGGATATACCACTCATCCATGGTTAACCGGTCGCCAAAACACAAAGCTTAGCTGGACTCACGTAACCGCGGTTTGTGCACACTGCAATACACTACCTTAAGCTATGAACCAGAAAACCAAACAAAAGTTAACTCCCTACTGACGCCCAGGGTCAGACAAGGGATGTTTGCTCACCAAAATCTACCATCAGAATTTGTATGCAACAAAACGAAGAGAATGGGTTGGGTGAGCTGTTAAACACTGCCTGCGGTTTGAGCCGACTGAGAATGACATGGATGACTGGTAGACAGAAACAAGACAGGCCATGTCCCAAAGTTAATTTCCCATGAGAATTCACCGTCTAAACATATCTACAGGTCATTCGGGGACTTACAATACTGCTGTGTTTCTGTTGCTTACTTTCTGATTGGACAAACTGCCGTGATTTAAAAACAAAAGTGGAACCCTGCCTACACTTGATACTGGTGTATGCATCACTTCATATTCTTCCTCACGAATGTACTAGTCAGACGGTTTATAAACTAAGGATGTTTTGCTATCGCCGTTCCTTTGCAGTTTAAATAAAATATGCACAACTTTGATAGACTGAGATAGGAAACTACGTTGATAGGTGTAGTGAAGGTTAGTTTGCACTCTATCCTGGCTATTAGGTTATGTGGTCCTATAGGTTGCTCAACAAATAAGATTTCATTTCGCAAACTCAGCAACATAAGTGTGGTCTTTAATCGTACGAGTAGAATTGATCTTTGTGACAGGATATTAGTGGCCCAATCTATTATTCGAATGGCGTCTATTATACTGGTTGAAATTATCATTACATATCACGTGACGAGCGTGATTTGAATTCAGAAACCAATTTTTGGTCACCAGCAAATTATGAAAACGCCAAAACAAATGAACTATAAAAGGAAGTTTGCTGTAGTCAGAAAAAAAACATGATTCTAACTCGAATGCTGCATACAGCGTAGGGTTTTGTGGTAGTCATAACAAAATCGTTATTCCAGACGGTTGTTCCCCGAAATAAATTTGTAACCAGAAGTCAAAAACAGCAAACTGCATAATTCTATCACCTGACAAATTCCGCTACATCACTTCGGGTACATACTGCCGTGTTGTTGTTTATTAAGCAGTCAGACAAACTTAGTGAAAGGAAATGCACAGTCACATAGGCTTAAACTAGCAATGAAACTGTTAATTCACCACGGGAAGTTCAGACTAGGGACCGTGTCCTTCTATTGGCAGAAGGGTGGTTACTACTTCCGAGTAGCAACAGCCTCAATGAACTGGGGCAGTCGTCGACTGTTGATCATGTGGATGACTTCGAAGGCATGAACGTTGATGACCTTATGTCCAGAGGTTAGTAAGTGATGTGCAATCAAGAGCTGCGTCGTAGTGGTTGCGCAAACAGAGATCCTGCCGTCTGTTCCATCTCATGTTCAACTCAAGCCAAAACACGCTCGGTTACTTGACTGCGCAGCTATCTTTCCGTTCTGCTAAAATAGGTGGCCTGGCACCCACAACGAACCTGGTAAACACAGTAGAATTTTTAAACATTGACTTCCCTTTATCCAGTTCATCAAGACGGCAAGAAGACATACAATGCGACATGCAAGCGTTTCGTTTATTATCATCGGTCAACTACATAAAACATTTGGTTATAAGGTAATGCGCATGGCGAAAAACAATTAAATCAACGGACATCACATGGGTGCAATCAGGGTTCACTACCAGGGTAACGCAATTGATTGCATCAGCACATTTTGACAACAGACGGCCGGTGCGTGATGTTTGATCAGCAATGCCGCAGAGAACACCAACAACCAAGGGCTGCGATTGCGCAGCAGGACCATGATCAAAGTGATGGATTCAACCACGTGACCTGTCGCGATTACGTATTTCGCGATCGAAGACGCAGGGTTTCTGGTCGGATGTTGCTATGCTGATCCGAGCTGAGTCAGTGATGACACTAGCCACTTGAGGATGTGCACTACCTCCTCTGTCGTAAGTTTCGGTCCGTTCTGCCAATGTATGAGTCACCGTAACTGCAAGTGAACTGGTAGATAATATGATAGAGTTTTCCGAGAAGGAACGATCGGGGCAGTGAAGACTCATCCTGCGGATGGAAAGCAACGAGCACAATTCCGTTAAGGAATATGTGCGATCAATGGCAGATTTCAACTTTCAATTTACATCGGTAATATTGTGATCTTCTATGTTAGAAGGGCTGACAAAACCTGCTTCTTCTGTGCTGATTGTGGTTGGGAAGTAGCCACTCGTTCCATGCAATGAATTCCAATAAAATTTGGTTACATATCCATTCGCGAGCAGAATACTCTTTAAAAGTTTCTCTTCAGACTTTGAGTAATCGGACATGCATAGTTTCCTTGCTCGATGAAAAATCGTTCGCATTAAATTACAAATGAAAGCAATGCCACCTTCACCGTAGGGACTGGTATTCGATTGGCTGAATGTAGCTACGTGATGTCAATGCTCAACATTCTGAAGCTGCCGTGGTAAGTAAACAACTTCATTGCTCGTGGTTGTGTGCGTGAGTTGTATGTGTGTGTATGTATGTTCGTGCATTCCTGACCTTTTCTGAAACATTAGCGTGGTGGTCAGGCTTATGTGCTGTTGTGATCCGGCGGGCTGCGCTGAATGAGGGTTCGGCTTTGCAGGTTCACCTATGTCAGGTTAGCCAAAGGGGAGCAGCCAGACAAAAGGCAGATGCGTTTGTTGTGGATGGTATTAGTATGTTGTGTTTTCGTTCGGTTTGATGTTTGTTTTGCTTGGTCTGATTTTCTGCGTTTGTGTGATAGGTTTTTCTGTGCAATATTATTGTTCCTGTGTGAGTGTGCCGAATCTCTTGGGATGTGACTGCCGAGACTGTTCTAGGTGGTTGATGCTGTTGCGTATTTGTGTTTGCCTCACCTGCTGTCTTGTGGAGCAAGATTTTGAGCAAAAGGCTTCAGTTGAGAGCCCTAATCGCTCTTCTGTCCAGGTCTGGGTGTCCTGGCAGTATCCCAGGTCCACAATAAATCATGATGCTGCAAAGTAAACCACATTTCATAGTCCATCGCGCACAGTAAACCGGGTCGTCCTATCTGCTGCACATGGCAGTGTGGATAGGCGAAAATATGTTACTGCCAGACACTCACCTCTCACGCTGCCTCCCAACAAGAATCCTTGGGCAGAGAATGCTCACTTAGGTTTCAGTAACCCGAAGACCAACCTGAGACAGGACCGGGAACACAAGACTCTCTGTGTTGGAACATGGAATGTGCGCACGCTGCTTGATAGATGTAGCTCCAAAGGAAGACCAGAACGGCGTATTGCACTGATCGCGATGGAACTGCGTCGATATGGAATCGACTTAGCAACCTTGAGCGAGACAAGGCTTGCGGACCAAGGTAAGTCGAGGGAAGTAGGTGCCGGGTACACCTTCTAATAGATAGGTTACCCGGCAGACAATGCATCGCAGCCGTTAATCACATCAGTACTCTGATGATAGGCGAGCCGCACGGCATCAGCCCTCGGAGGCTGTCCGTGCACCTGCTACTCGGTCGAGGTAAGTGTACTATATTTGTTAGTGTTTATGGTTCAACTATTTGTCACACTGATGATACAAAGGACCATCTCTATGATCAGCTGTCCGCCACAATCCGGTCGGTACCGGTGAATGACCGACTGTTTGTTCTGGGTCAATTGTTGTGCAAGTGAGTCTTTCACGTTGTAGCATTGATTTTAGATGATGGGAAGAATTAGCGTTGGACCGGATGGCCGGGAGAAATACGATTGTGACGGGCGTCCGTTCAACGAGCAGTTATTCCACGGTCGTAAGTTAAAGTGCGCGGTAAGCAGAGGAACCATCGGTGCCATAGGTCGTGGTGACATGAATATCTGGCGTTACGGTGTGTGCGCGGCGAATGCGCTGGCAGCCTTGAATTAGTAGGTCACTAACGTACTCAAAGTGTACCATCGGCGAAGAGACGACAAGTACGTTAGACTCATGCAAGTCGTATCAGTGTATCCATTCCTTTTTTGCTAATGGTTGTTTCGACCACGACCATGGTCGTTTGGCAACTAATCCGCTCCTTTTTCAGAAACTTGAATGTCTGCGATCTTTTACCCATTTTTTTTTCTTGAGCTTTGTTGATGTATTGAATGACGAATCGTTTGCCTGAATTTTTCGTAGCCTAACTTTGATTCTTGTTTTTCAATTGTATCATCCCTGGGATGCAGTAACGTGCATTCGTATACTGAAATGCTTCATGTATTACGACTCATATATGTTTCTTGTCAGTTTAGATATTGTCATTGCAGTCGCTCTCTTTGTTTATTTTCCGAGAGATAAAGGTTTTCTTTTCGTGCCAGCCATTCAATTAGCCAACCAGCATTTGCCGGTTGAATACAAAGGCCTCATTCACACATGTACTGCTCTTGTTCCTTCGGGTTTACACTGTGTGTGAATGAAACCCCAAGTGGTACAGCGCAAGCGGTAATGGTTAAGCGGAGGTGTCCTTTGGCTTTGGTCATCGTGACAGGCTAATCCGTTTCGGATGCCGCAAACCATGATTGTGTGTTTCTTCTCATGAACCTCGTTTGACTTTGGTATATCAACATTAATGCTACAGTATGCACCTGATGAGGTGCGACGAAGTTCCTCAGGGACTGGGTGGTGTCGTCTGTTGTCTTTGGGTTCTGTTCGGAAAAGTCGTTACAACCAGATTATCCTTGTAACGATCTACACACTCATCTACACGAATACTGGTGTCCCTATTAACGAACTCTGTGTGGTAAATCATAACTCTACCAATCATTAGTTGTCAACATGTGTGTCAGTGGACTGGGTTACAAGGTTCATAACTGTGTAGAGATTTGCTTATTTTTGTTTGCAAACGATGCTTC
>JTDE01000642.1:14900-27362 GCA_014338405.1 Paragonimus skrjabini miyazakii
GAGTCCAGGTGGTTGCTCCAAAAGGCACGACAATCCTTAACAGAGTGGCGCCACCTGTAACCGACTGCTATATGATCCAACTGTGTCCACGGTTGGGAAGCACACGGAGGTCTCCAGAGGCAGTCAAGGATGATTTGTATCACCACTCATTAACCTTCTACACGCACTCTCGACGCACGGGCATTGCATTACTGATTGGAGACTTACATGTTAAAGTAGGCAGGGTAAGCGCTGACGGGCGTCGAACTCGTCGAACAAACAACCGTGAACGTTTGTTACAGCTCTGTGCCGATAATGGTCTGTTTATGGAATCTACTAATTTTCGGCGTTCTAGGCGTCAGTGTATCACTTGGCGATCTCCATCGCGGAATCAATCGTGGACTCAGGTTGACCACATGGGTGTCAGCTATCGCTTGTGTGGCTGTTTCCAAGATTTGCAAGTCGAACTGCGGCATCTACGTGGATTCCGATCATCATGTGGCAAGTTCGCCTTGCGTTTTGATGCGAGGCCACATCATCTTCTATAGCCAATTGACGTATCTAAGCTAGCAGGGCTACATGCGTTTCATGCTTACCCGTGTGCGCTTACCCTTGGTCTACATCTCCACCCACCAGACGACATTGAAGCATGTTGTGTGCATTTACAGAGTGCAGTGCATAACTGCGGCACTGCCTCATGTGGTAATACTACTTGTTCAGCTGCCAGTCGTTGGGTCTTTATGCGAACACTGAAACTTCTCGACGTTCGCCTGAATACTCCACCCAGCAGTGAGTACAATTCGGCTCGCAAGGTTACTCCTCTGAAGAGGATCGCTAGGCCTGGTGGACAATGCGCTATCGAGGTGGAACAGACCGCCGCTACCGGGAACTCTCGGGAGCTTTTCAATCTTATCCGAGCAACTGGTAGCAGGAGGCCATGTGTGAGCGAGGTAGTCTGCGAATACAATGATGAACGTATTCATAACCTGCATTGAGGCTTAGGACGCGGAGCATAACACTTCCAGCAGCAGCTCAGCTGGCCACCTGCGCCATTGACTACATCCTCGGGCTCTCCCCGTGCTGATTGGTACATTGACGCTCCTCTACCCTGGGAAACAGAAGTCTCTCTCGAGATCAAGTCGCTGAAGAGCTATAAGGCATCCGGCCCAGGTGAATTCTTTTCTATTCTTTTTGTAGATGAGGATCAGGCCTTAGTTAAGGGACTGACGACTCTGCTCCAGAAATTCCTGATCAATAAAGTTGTTCTGAATGATTGGATTTTGGCTAACATCATCTCTATTTTCGAAAGAAGTCCATGCACTTTGTGCGCAAATCACAGAGGACATAATCTGATTAGTATTACCTCAAAGTTGTTCGCAGTCACTGTACTTCGTAGACTAAGCGAAGTGCGTGAGAAGCATCCATGAGCAGCAAGCTGGGTTTCGCCCTGGCCGTGACTGCACTGGTCACATCTTCATAATTCACCGAATACTTGAATTCCGTCATTCATATACAAGGTTAATAGTTGTCATCTTGGGCAGCAGAGGGGCCTTTGATTCGATTGACAGCCGCATTCTGAGACTTTTTCTAAAGAAAGAGTGTGCCTGAGAAGCAGGTGGGTATCCTGACCTCAGAAGGGTTAAGG
This sequence comes from Paragonimus skrjabini miyazakii, assembly GCA_014338405.1. Classification (NCBI taxonomy): domain Eukaryota; kingdom Metazoa; phylum Platyhelminthes; class Trematoda; order Plagiorchiida; family Troglotrematidae; genus Paragonimus; species Paragonimus skrjabini miyazakii. Next base: position 16,525 of record JTDE01000642.1, read on the forward strand.
CTTATGGCAACGTATCACCGACCTTTAACATTTCAAGTGGGGTACGAAAAGGTTTTTCAACCTTCCCCTTCCTATTCAACACTGCGGTAGACGAGGTCTTAGAGTGTTCCCTGACAAACTACGAATATGAAAGTGTGGATTTGCTCCCAGGCACTTGATTTCCAGAGAGAATATGCAGACTATATCGCCCTAATCGGCGAGGGTTCACAGGGAGCCCAGAACATCTTAGATTGGAAGCTTCAGTTCGTCAATTTGGCGTGACCTTTGCACCTACTAGAGGCAAGGTGCTGTTGCAAGATTAGCAGGGCTGTATGCCTGCTCTGTTAGCGGTGATCCGTTGGAAGTAATCCAGAAGTGTATGTATCTTAGGAGCTGTATCAGCGCTGGTATGATGTCTGACGAAATCACAAATCGCATAGCAAAGGTTCGGATGATGTTTGCCAACTTACACTACCTGTAGCATCGGTATGATCTGTCTTTCTGTGAGGCCGAGTGCACAATGTCACTGTAAGAGCAGTTCCATTGTACGGCTCCGAAGCCTGGTCCATTCGCACGGATACTTGTAGAGTATCTGTTTCCGACTACCAGTGCCTCCGAAGCCTTAACGGAGTGTGGTGGTAGCACCGTGTCGACAGGGACGAAGCTCGCCGACGTGTCTTCGCAACGAATAAACTCTGTCGACCCTTAGACAGATTGATGTTCTATGACAGGCTTCTTTGGCTTGGTCACATCTTACGAGTACCAACTCATCGTCTGCCACATCGTGCCTTGTTTGTGAGTGGTGGGTTATGCTTAAAGCGGCAGTCTGGTGGCCAGTGCATGACTTGGGTTTCAGGTATGAAGACACTCACTTTGAAGTTTGTTTCATTAGGACATTCCTGGTTGGAGTCCGAAGGACACTGATCACCTTTGGTTGAGAACAGTGTATAATATGATGAAAAACAAATGTCAATGACGCTCGTGTTGCAAGTCCTTGTGCACATCATTGTAACTTTTTCTCCTATATCCATCTACTTTTTTTTCTGCTTCACCTTACGCATTGCTTTTTCTGAGATTTTCGCACGTTTGCCACTCCTCGCGATTTTCACGTAAATATTTGTGTGGACTGAAATTTTCTTTGGCTCACGATACCAAGCAACAGTCATTCTCGTTTTCAGACAAATAGTAGAGCATCATATAACAGTCATGGAGGTATTCATCTTGTCTTTGCCGCATCCAAGATTCCCATGGTTCTTATGTAGCGGTTTCTTGATCACAGGGCGAACCACTTAAGAGAGGAGCAGACAAGTTTCCAACCTGTTTATGGTTGATATCTTCATTTTGCAACAAATATCTAGGTATGAAAACCTATTGGCGAACGTCTGTTTTCAAAAATCCTTCTTCTGACCTATCCAGTTAAGTGAACAGTCGATAGGGTCTAGTCGAGATATCTACCAAGTTATTGTTCAGTCAACTGGTGATTGCTTCGTTAACCTTTTATGCAACACTTGCTTCCCAACTAGACAACACAAGTCTGCCGTCGCATAGTCTGTTTCGGGGCCAGAACAGGCGCAAGGTCCGAGTTTACGGCCGTTGCTGACATAACATTGGGTCTTGCAGCCTGGCTGCAGTAGCTTCGACATTACGGAGTGTTTTCATTCGGCTGATCTTTATTAGATTGTCTGACACACAGCAGTCTATTCGAAGGCTTCACCCGTTGTTCACGTTATGCTCATGTTTGATCACATAAACGAGAATTTGCGCTGACGGCTAATCACATTTCATCGTGTCCCAACCAACTTGAATAGTTCTTGAACTAGCTGTGGAGGCTGCCGTGATGTTCGATCGACATAACCTGCCCCACAAGAAAGGGTAGATACCTGTGGATGCGGTCTGGGCTGGAATTTTATATTCAAATTTGGTGACTTGGATGGGGAGTTCGGCCGTTGCATAGGCCTTGCTGATTGCCTCATTGTAGCTGTTTTTTGCCACTTTTAAACATTAATGGAATAAACAGGCTTCTTTCTTGCATCTTCCCCCTTCAGGTTTAAGCGACGTTCTGATCATATTTCTGGAAATAAGTCGTTCTGGGTAACCATTATCATGGAGAATGTCCCATACGAATTCAAGCCACCTATCCAGCCTATCATGTAAACACATTCAACACATACACCCAAACGTGTAGTGATTCTCTTTTTCTGTTTTACGTTCTCAAAGCTGCATGTTTGTTTGTTGACGTATCCATGTATATTTCCGGTGTATGCCGGACTAAAAATTGTCATCTGTTCGTCGGCTTAGGTGAACGTTTAAGAAGATTCCGTTTCTGGGCTTTTCCTCGAATTTTAACTCAGTTGACTGGTGGGTGCGATTGGATAAGTCGAGTACTCTTTGCAGGTTAGCGTCAAAGTTATCGGTGGTAACGACTGAACTGGCCGATAATGGTTTTTAGTCAAACTTCCTCGTAAGTATTTCGGCTGATACAGGTATAAGTTGAGATCCCATCGTCACGTTATCTGTCTGTCGACAGGATACATTGTTGAATAGTGTTCGCACCTCGAAACAGGAATTCTTTTGATCTCAGCACTGGCGTTCCAATCTTGTTTATCCCAACTCCTTTTTCATCTAATGATCTACGGGATGCCTTTAGTTTGTGTGGTTAACACTTTTTCAGAGGCTATATCGATTGTTGCAGCGTCCTGATGAAACACCAGTTTGTTGAAAACATTATTTGCATGCCTTTAGTGCAAAACGCGCATTTTTCATTGGTCTCGGGTGTTCTATACTCGATATCATTTTTTACATTGATGCTCGATCTTCCTCTTTCTATTCTACCGTATGACGGACAATAACCTGAAGTGATCTCTCGGTGGTTCCGAGCATCTTCAAATGAAGCATGTTAGGCAATAGACTGACCGATGCGGAGTATACAGTTGATATTATTGTAAACATCTCTTCTGCAGACAGCAGAAAGTCAGATTGGGATTTCACAACATGGAATAAAATCTGTGACTAATGGATTAATGTACCTGGACTAATGTGCCACTGGGGTGGAGTTCCTTGTATGGCTATCGTTGTTCGGGGAATCCAGTTACACGATTAGCACATATAATCATTGATGTTCTTGCACACTTTTGTTGTACTTTTCGTTAGAATTTGGAGTCGGTTTCTGTACGTTCTGTTATGGGTTTGGCTACTTCGCAGTCTGCACTCGCTGTAAAAAGTTGCAACCAGGCCGAACACTCTTGTGTATGTGGCCCGCAGTTAACGAATTAAACTTCGCTGATACGATTGTAACATATCCAGAAGTATGGGTATGCCAATAATTTCCTAATGTGTTCACCAGCATGTTTCATTTCAGAACTTCGCTAATTATCGTATCATTCTCATCCCTAGTCGACGAACATGTCTGTTTTTTGTTGTTCACCTTTTTGTCTCTATTTGCGCTGTTACACCGTTAATCAATTTATCCTCGTTCTGTACTTTCAATGTTGGTCCATTATCCGTTTGCAGTCATTGTGTCTGGTAGTAGACACTGTGGGTACGTAAAGCCATAAAGTGGGTATTGTCAATTCTGTGATGAAAGTTTTCAATGTTTGTCATTACGGCACCCCGAATTCGTTCACTGGATGCAATTTACCTTCGTCCAGTTCCATTTTTGTTTATGTAACGTTGCTTCCCGTTTTACTTTATTGTGGTCGTCTTTATAGTGTTTATGGATTGTAATGGACCAATTAGGTTCTTTGAAGACCGCGAAGACTGTGAATTTTGGTTTGGCAGCTGTCAAGATGTATTTAATGCTCTTCTTGGAACAGTATGCGGATTCTTTCAACTTGGTACCAGCCCTTGGGGTTTGTCACCATATGCACTGTGGTTATTTCGACTTCCGGCTAACGTTGTTACTATATTATCCTAGGCAGCCGGACAGAATCCAACCCTGTATGCCACAAGACAGCAATCATCTTGTGACACAATTGCCAGAAACATCATCAAAACACTAGTTATTAAAATAGCGAACTATCATACACTTTTTCGAATTGACATCCACTTGTCACTATTTTTAGACAGTTCCTGCAAGGACGATGTTTCAGATCGCAAGCAAGCTTCACGATAAAGACCTTAGCTACTTTTCTGGGTCGCATGTACGTTTGTACTGGTGCAGGATGACAATCCTGGACATCTGTTTCAGTGTATATTGTTTAGTAATGCTGTCCAGTGCTATGTTTTCGAATTTTACCACTGGTGTGTGCAAGCACACGTGGCGTATCCAACGGTGTTTCTCTCTCTTTGTGTCGCTCACATTTTTTCTTTAGCTACATACAAGCATGGGTTTATCTACGCACGAGGGCACACTTGCGTGCGTACCGGCACGTTTACGGCAATCCGCCCGCGCTGCCACGTGTGTGCATGTGTGCCGTTTATATTTATACGACTCGACGTGCATGTGTCTAACTATGTGATCACGTCGTTCCTCGCTCTAGTTAATAATGGACTAGGCTGTATACACATCTTATGACAAATCGATTATGGGACACTTGAAAATCACATACATTTGAGATTGTCATGTCGTGACTTGGCTTAGACCAATTTCAGTGTTTTTACATGTAAACATCGTCTTTCTGCATGTTCACGGATTTTTGCATTTATCATTGTGGTATTCTTATTCGAACAATCTGTCATTTCTCACTACAATCTCTTGGCGGCCAAGCTTGTGCAGTGCAACTATGCAGATGAGCTGTATTGATTGAGGTCTCGGTCTTTCGAATGCAGCCATGTTCGATAATTGAGAAGGAGTTGAGGCATGATCCAACAGGGTGGTTAGTTGATTGAGGGATACCTGGAATCAGTCAAGAACTCATAATTGGAGTACATCTCAATCAGTTTTATGTTGTTCTCTTGTTAGCTCATTTGGATCCATTCGTTTGTTTGTCCGAGTGCTTATCGTCTGTTAATGTTAATGTGGATTGGTCTACCCTTAGGCTTATTGAACCCCAGTTGCTGTGCATACAGCAGCTCACATTCTAATGAAGGGGGCTAAACTAGCACTCTCAACAAACGTCGATTGTACTAAGGCTGACTGCTACATATTACTTAATGTGGTTGGCATTGGCTTCTAATGAAAACATTTTTCTGCCTTATTAAATAAAATACCATCTGAAATTTTTATACTGATTGAATTCGTACACAACTCATGCAAGTAAGCTTAAATTCTGCACTTACCTGCGAATTCTATCGAGTTTGAGACTAACACCATCCTATCTCTCAACTAAGTTATTTTATAATTTCAATATCAGCCGTCCGTAGGTTTTATGGCCGAGATCCAGTGTGTACGCGTGCCTGATGAGTGGCAAAAGTCACGAAGCTGGTTATTGACAAATTTCGACTTATAAACACTATCTGTGTATCCATGCTCCATAGCCTATTCGGAAACTGGATGTGGTCGAACATGTATGCTGCGCGCATTTGTGATAGAACTCAGTCAGTAGTGTAGGCTTCTTTATACTGGATGTTAGGGTTTTGTCGTACGGTTCTGTGTATTAAATCTACTTACCCTCACTGTTATGTTTAAGCTTCTTTTTCTTCTGTCAGCGTATGCCAGTACATTGTTCTGTTAAACGCTGTCTTCAGTCTGGAGTTTGATGTTTGTTACTGCATGTATAGTCTCAATATTTTGTTTAATTTATTTGCCTAAATGATGCTGCAGTTTTGTGGAACTCTCAGTTAATTACAACTCTAAACTAAGGCTTTCAACACTGAGAGTGTATCGAATTCCTGTAACTGACTCCTTTGTGTTATCATACTGTATGAATGGAGCAGTCTATCTACCAGGGTCGAACACGTTGTTTACTCGTGCTATCCGCATACGTTAGACGATAGCCCCGATTCTGGCTTCGGTTAACGATAAGCGCCATCGGATGCATCCTGAAACTTCAGATCGGGTTTTCCTTAAATATTAACCCAGCGATATATTCACTTGTCTGGCGAGCAGACACCCTTTCTAATCTGACAATACTAACGTCGATTATTAGTCTCCAAGTACTACACCACTGAGTCTTACAGGATTCGTTAGAAATCTATAGATTAGAGGAAGCTGAAAATGATTTTAGACATTCAAATCTGTGTTCGACTGTCTAGAGGACAAAACAAACAAAATTGTTTCAATTTCATAGGTTCAGTAGTAGACTTGCGAATGCAATAACTAGAGGATAAGAGGAATAAAAACTCAAATATTGCCTACCGGGCATGCAACAAGTGCACTGCAACATACGGCAGACGACATCAATAGTATAAGGTCAAGAATATCTATTCTCTCGCAATAATTCTAATGACCAAGTCATTTGACTATTCCGTTTTGGTGTTCCAAATATATGCTTCAAGTCTGCGCTCGAATTCAACTCTCTGACGATAGGCTGTTCTAGGTTGACACCCCCGGACGCTGAACGAGTGTTCCCCACAAATCAAACAGCTCATCTGATGTGGTGGCTTTGGCGAGTCACGCATGTGATGACGATTTTCGTCTGGCACAAGTATTTTTCTATGGAATGTTGGGGTTGCTGAAGGACTCGATATATTAGGATCAAGCTTACTCTGCTATGCCTGTAGTGCATTGGGAACTGCTTCAGTTTGCGCAACCTATCTGGATAGGATAAAAAGCAGTGTCATAACCCGTTTTGTAGTTCTACGTTGTACCTCCTTTGTAAGGGTGATGTCCTTCATGAACTATGAACTACGAAGTTCGCTGTTTACCTCAAGATGGGGAGCGCACTGGAGAATTGAACATAACAGCGAAGCAGTCTGAGATCTCGAAATGAGAGGAGAAGATATCACTGGGCAGCCTACCAGCTTTAAAGCGGTTATCAACACTTTTTTGAGACATCCTTCTTTTTTGGGATGACGGGAGACTGAAGACGAGAAAGTTTTGTTTGACGTGCTGATAGCTACACTAAAACAATAATTGTATGTACGCGAAACACAGCATATACAGACGCATATAAATGGGCCATAATGTCGATTTATTAAGAAGCTCACAGTCTCATCAGAATACACATCTGTAGCTGTGTGATCATTCTTGACCGAGGCGATCTTCCTGCTTTAATTAATTAGAAAACTTCTCAACAAATGTGAGGTTGAGTGGTTTCACACCGCTAGTAATGCTGATGGACTGATACAGTACAGTATATCCTATAGGTCTCGTTGGTGGGTATATCAACATGCTACGTGCTTTCCACACTCAGGGTGCTAATTATTTATCTCAACTTAACGGGTTTCTGCGTTTACAGTCATTTTTGAAGATTACCCGCTTGATCTGGTTGAAGCTGCCTAACTGTAGCCGACGCTATTGAAAGTGTTGAAACCAGCATTTTGCAATCCAAGATAGCAATCTTGAGTCTAAACGAACTTTGATGATGGCTTTTTAAGTTTCTTTCTGAATGAGGTATCGTGCATTCCTACCTTGTCTCCGGCTTTTGAACTGCAACATGTTTTCTGTCTTGCGATATACCTCGCCATGTTTAAGTCGGATACTGCCAAGTTGGCTAAACAGGAATGATCAAGGTAACTCAAATTCGACCCCGCGAGTGAGCGATTAGTATGTGTGTTAGTTCTAGCGCTACTACTGCATAACGGTTGGTATCTGAAAGTGTTCTCCAGTGCCAATATTCAAATCATCTGCTCGAAATTTCTTGACAAGTGCAACTTATGTTGAGAAGAAAAGTCAATGATGGCGAGTTTTTTCCAGGTAAATATTTTGAAAAGTATTGCAGCTGCAGCAGAAAGTGTTTGATTAGTCCTTAGAACAGAAATCGGTCGATTTTCCAAAGTTAGAATGCTATAAAGGCTATTGAAATATACAACTCTGCACTGTTACGCTTATCTAAAGACTGTGACTGCGATTTACAGTTATGGGGAAAATGTTGTTGTTAGGGGGCAACATGGTCATTCTCTCTTGTTTGTTGTTTCACCGACTACGCATTAGTTAGACTACTATGGTGGTTATTATCTCACCCTATCAGAATAGATACAACTTTTTTCGTATTGATCATTTAAATACTCCGGTGGATGTAAGAGACGCTTACTAGCTGTGGGTCTCCAACGAATGTCGTATGTCGATCGTGACTCACGGACCGTCCAGGTGAGAAGCTAAACAGTCACAAACGCTTTCGTCGCGAGCCTTCTTCGAAACTTCTGTCTGTCCGTTTTCCTTCTTCGAACTAGGATATGTTGAGAGCTGCGAACGGCAGTACTTCATGTTAATCTTCCTAATCAATACAGGAAATCAAACGGTTACTTGTTTGCACGTTTGTGCCTGTTGTGTTTGTAGTGTTGCAAACACAGCGTGCAAAAATCACCATAGCGCTCGTGGCATATTCTATTACTCATTGTTTGTGGTTTCCAAAGTGGACATATGGTTGTCAACCGGAAGTAGATTTTACACTGCCTCTATGTATTGCGCTCCCGTGTTCGAGTGAGATGAAATTAAATCCGGCTAGACACTACATTTTTGCTCTTTTTGTGTGAATGTCATTGTCCCTGTCGATTAACCCACATCAGGTGCGTTGATCGTGTAAAAAACAATACACAGCGTCTTAATCGGCAAGGGTGGCGCATTCATTAACTGCTCAGTTGAAATGTACGTAGCTGGTAAAGACGAGCGTCGATGTTTCCTTGTTAAGCTGCGATTATCTTCCAACGGATTGAGTGACTCCTAGGATGTCAGTGATTTTTCGATCTCTTCTATCGTTTCAATGATTTCGCTTGTGCACATTAGACTTGGTGATCGGCTTATTTCACTGTTACATTGTTCTTAGTACTTATTAACTTTCAACGCGATTGCCAGTTTTTCGAAATTGCTCTATCGGTTGGTTACGTAACCCACCCTACGTATAAAATTTATAGAAGGGAAGCGTGGCAAATGTCGCGAAAACTTGTTACTCTTAATGAAGAGAAAAATTATCGTAGAATTACGATTATCATTGGCCATGACATTTGTCAATGTCTGACAGTGCGTTATTCGAAGATTCTGACTGTTTCTCGAATCCTAACAGGAACGTTACAGATGTCGCAGTGAACATAGCTTTAACGTGAAAGCTCGCATGCTTTCAACTGTAGAGCTTATGTTGGCCGCTAGACCATCAGTGTCAGCCTAACCAGCTGTGTGAAAACGAAACACGGTGTGAAGGGCAATGGATTAGTGTGTGTTAGCCAGCCTTTCTTCGTGATAATTGTCACAACGTTTTGGTAGGTCACTAAATGATGATTTGACACACACTTCTATTGCTAACGTTCCGGTTGCCCATTTTGACTTGTTTTTGTAGTTTTCCATAAATGGCCGGATTTAAATGGGAAGATCCCACATTGGACGTGAACGAGGTTGAGAAATATCGATTGGCATTTCTGATGCAGTTTTTTGTGCAACACAAACGACGATTTCGGTTTCCACGCCTACGGTTACAAGTGAGCATTACTCGGTTTTCAGTTTTTAGTTTGTTTATTATGATTACCGTGTTAAATGACTTACATTACAAATTGATCGTTGTTGTCGCTGATATCTTTTATCCGGTGGTTTGTACTGGCTATGGTGGTGACAGTAGTGTCCTAAAGATTCCATCCTATTATCATGTTTCCAGATGTTGGACGTTCGAATTTGGACACTTCTATGCTACATCTCTCCAAATGTAGGCTGATGTTTTGTTCCACATAACTGTGTGGCGGTTATACGCAAGCCTCAACAATTGATGCATTGCTGTCGGCAGTGTCTTCAGTTGTGTTCCCTGAAGGATCGTATATGACCACTGGAAATTGACAGTGTTGTTCGTATTCATGCAGGTGGTTATTATGATTGTCTCGTACGTGGTCACGTGCGGTTGGATACGTCTGTATCAAACCAAACATTCTTGATCTTCTGATCTGATTTACTCGTAACCGTTAGTATTTTGCTAAATGATAAAGTTTAAGAAAAGGGCCTGTTTTCAAGTTGTTTCACATCAGACATTAGCCAGATGACGCGTTAGCTCTGTTTTGCAGTTTGTATCCGGTTGAGTATCGTTTACAGGTGGGGTTCGGTCTGTGCGTAATAGGCGTCGTCTATCTAAACTGTCCTGACCAATTGGTATTCGCTTACTGTTGTCTCCATCAGTTACCCTGTATCAAACGGGCTGACCATGTGAGTGGCGTGACAGTACGTCGGCGCGTATTTAAGAGGTGTGCAGTTTCGCAACCGATAACCGGGCCAGTAAAAGTGCGCAGTCCACCGGTTGGATCACTTATTCCGTACACTGGATGGATATCTGCCTCACTGCGCATTATTCAATGTGGCCGCTGATGGTGGAAAGTGACCATAAGGCAGTCAGGCTGTGACGCGGTAACGGGCTGTGAAAGCCTTGACCATTCCACTGATCAAGGTTGGTAGGTGCCGTCTACCAGTTTGAGGAGCTCGCAACCATCCACACCATTGTCATGGTCAGCGAAGAGCCCGTGTATGCGAAGTCACCGATTGTTTTCTTTCGTGCGTCTCAATTGATTTTGTTCGTTTTTCTTTGCTATACACTTGCACATGTTTATTACTCTGTAGATACGTGTACCCGGAGCCAATGACTCAAGAGTCTGACTCACTTGGCAGTGAGGGGCTTGCCTAGCCCGATGGCCCAGTGAATAAGACAATGATGTCTCGTTTTGAGCACGGCTGCGCGCAGTGGATGTACTTGAAGCTACATCAGGCTTTTGAGAGGTAACATGTTTTTCGACCGTATTGGATAATACGCCGGCGGTCACGGTCAACCGTTGGGCGATCGGAGTGCTCTTTGTTTGAGGGTACCTTATCTAACCCCCTTCTTCCTGATACGGAAGACAGCAGTGCCGCAACT
>JTDE01000642.1:37750-49175 GCA_014338405.1 Paragonimus skrjabini miyazakii
GGAAACGTGGCCTGTTCACAAAGAAGATATCAACAGGCTTACTGGGTTTGACCATCGTTGTCTCCGCGTTTCGGCCCATATTAAGTGGACTGATCGCGTGAGCAATGTGGCAGTTCGCCGGCGCATATTCCGGAACACTCGGGATGCGCGATCAGTTGGTCAGCTAATTACGTTGCACAGCTTGCGATGGTTGGGTCACGTACTCCGTATGTCATCTGATCGTTTACCGTACCGGGCATTATATGCTGAGGCCACCAACAGTTGGATAAAACCGCGTGATGGTCAAGCAACAACGTGGTCACGAAATATGAAGACCCTGACTGCTTCATTGAGCAAAGTGGGTAGGTGTCGCCTCCCTGGATAGGGTCCTCGTGATCACTCAAACCGCTGGTTAGAGACGCTATCCGAGATGGCTAATTGTCGCAGTCAGACCTGTTAGTCTTCTCTCATTAATTTTCAGCCTCCTCAGTAACGTTTTCTTCTAGGATATTCTACGTCACTGTTGAGGTGAACGGTGACCCGAGCCACAGTACCTTTTGGTCAGGCTCATGGCTGTTTTGATTATGATGATTATGAGATACGTGTACCATTATCAGGATTAACGGCAATACAAATCATTATTCCCACGAGTACGGCTGAATGCAGATAATGCTGCGGCTGATGATGATTATTATCACTATTCTGTCTATGCATATTTGCTGTAATTCTAAATTTGGTCTTTTATCGGTTTGCCGGCTAGTTGATTGTGATAGCCCACTTAATTCTGACTTTCTGCCGTAGGTTACATGGTTTTCTCCTATCCCAGTCGATTAAACGTCCTCTGACCTTTTGATTTCCTCGGATGTGCCTTAGTGAGTATTGGTTGTTCAGAGGGCAAATTTTCCGTGGTGTTGCTTTGCAAACAGATGTCACCGGAGTACTCCTGATGTTTTTCATTCGATGGTTTAGATCACAGTAATTTCTGACTAGGTTACTCGGATATGTGATATGATATGCTATGCATTATATGATATGCAATGTTAAGTAAAAAAAATAAGGGTCATCAGGCTATTTTCTTAGACGATGGAAAGTTTAATAGTTTGTGTGATTAATTTGATAGTCTTTGTTAGGTTCCAATTTAGTCTATTCATTGAATTATTAATGAATCGAATTGAGTGAATCGTACTTCCGGTTTAGATGTACTAACCAACATGTATGTACATGTGAGTAGTAGAGGACTTCGGTTAATGAGTTGATCATCACTCTCAAGCCACTGCAGCTTTTGTATCCTTATCAGACTTTTCAGCCAACCCCTTTCGAAAAGAAGCACTAATTTTGAGGTTCATTCCCGTTAGAGCTCATCACTAATGCATATCTTTGCAACAGCCTGGATTTGAGACCCGATTACGCTTTCCTGAGGCAGCCATGTTGACCCCGGTATCACTGACCTCATATTAGGCGTGATCGTTTTATCATATTTTGAAAGGGTGTGGCTGAAAATGATATGAGACTGTGAAGCCTGTACTCACTCGTGACTAGTGTTCAAGTTACGCACACCATAATACCCTACTAGTTATCCGCAAACAAAATGCTGCTCAACAAGTTTAGTGCTTTTTGTCATTTCAGCTCGGATCAAGATCGTGGCCTTAAGATAATCGATTGCCGTTAAGTGAACAGTTACTATGTCTCCTCTCGAGGCGATTGGACAACCGGGGGATTATTCACTGGCGAATATGACTAAGCGTTTGCATGTGGTAATTCGGTCCTACGTATTGTGGTGTCATTAGCGCAGTGGTTTCACAGAAACATGACCAAAGTCAAGAACATTCATCACTGACTAGCTTTAACAAGATCGAAACTCCAGTATTGTTTCTTTTCAAAAGAGGCTGACTGAAGTGCATGTGAGAATGTGGATAATGTTAAATTTGTATGGGTTTTGTCTAACGTTATGGTACAAGCAGGACGCGATGGCCGCAGACAAGCCGTCATTTCTTATCGCATTGAAATTCAGACTCTTGATTAGGGCTATCTGCTTTTTGAATGTTACTTTCGATTGACAACCATAGATGTGTAAATATTGTCTGTCCCAGAAAGTAACATACTTTTAGTGTAGTTAGTACGTAACACAAAAGTTGCCGTTTCCATTTTACTTATGTGTCTAAACTGACGCTTATGCCAAATCAACTGACGTTATTGTGCCCAGACTGATGCATTGTTCACGTTGGTCATGATGCACCTCAATTATCCTGACCGATTTGTGTTGTAAATATACTACTTTTGTCCTGTTCATTCACTATTACTTCATTTTTGAACCCACAGGATCTTTATCAGCGCGTGGTGAATGATACCGATGTAACGGCTTTTTGCGATCTTGTTGCTCGAATTCTGCGTTTTCTGAATCACGGTGATCCAGAAATTTGCATAGACACGGTAGACCAAGCGTTAGATCGTTTCACAATGGACAAAAGGACTCCTTATCGCATCAACATGCAACGCCATCGAAACGGCAAACCTGTACACCAACTTGGGCCCACAGCACGGACTGCCTTGCTTGATAATTTGATCGAATCAGTGTACGACGAGCAACCAGATTTTAACTTTACTTCCGGATTCAACAATTCTCATCAGGTTACCTCGGGCTTGTCAAACGGTACGCGGCACACACCAAACGGTCCAACCTCATTGGATCCGACTGACGTAGAAGGTGCTTCCGCACTGTTCGGCCAGAGCGATTTGGTTGCAAATGAGACCAGTGATTACACGGAACCGGAAGATGTGAATGTGCTCATCAAAGCAGGCCAAGATGCTCAGGGCTGCAGCTACTACTACATGGATGGTAAGGCTTGGCTATTCGTTATCTGACAATCAGTTTAAGATTCTGATATTGTTTGTGGTCTGTTAAATGCAGGCTCCTAGGCAGTTTACAGCATCAATTTCATCGTCGATTATAAGATGCGTCGAGTATTGTCACTAGGATTCAGACAGAAAGCTTTGTCCCTTCTTAATTATGTGCTTCGGCTTGGTTCTTAAAGTACACTGTTATTTTGACCAGCCAAAATTTTGTTCTCAGCCTACTCGTGCGGTTAGCGTTCCCTTCCGTTTGATGAACAAGGCACTGTGTACACAGATCGACCGTCCCCAAACTGGCGATATATTTTCGCTGATGTTATTTAAATACGCGCCCGTGAAAACTTGAGTTTTTTTTTGCCGAACGGTCCTCTTGACTGTTTTTTCGTTGAATACACAGTTTCGTTTTGTAGACCACCACGGACGACTCAGTACAACAAAACTATCGTGCCTTACAGCTTTCGAATTTTGTCTCATCCCAGCCCGAGGAAGCGTGGTGGTGTATGGAGCGTTTTCTTCCTTTTCAGTTTTACGAAATGCTCTTGGTTTGTTTATGAATCCCTGCTAGTCAACCGTTTATCGCCTGATTCGGTGATCTTATTAAAAAGTACTAGTTAACCACCGGGAGGTTTTTGTACTTTCCGTCACTAGAAGCTATTATTGAGCCGAAAAAATCCCCACTGAACTAGCTTTGCTTGGAAAATTCCAGTGACACGAGAGCCATATTTTCCGTCCCTGTGGACAAAAGCGATATCTGCGTGCGTTCCGCCGGCTAGTTTACTCCTACATCACCTTATTGTATGGCTACAGCTGTGTATTCCGTCTCATGACAGCTGTGTGCTCCCGGAGCTTACACCTTCAGAAGTTTTAACCGGACGTGTATATCGCGTCACTTGTGTCAGTTGGGCACTGTCCAGTTTTCGACATTATGACTTGCTTTAATACAATCCACAATGTTCTCATCTCATCCAATGAAAACGTGACTGTCATATTACTGTTAGCCGAATTTCCGCAATTTGGACTGTCTACGTTTTAGCGCTGGGGCGAGATTGCGCCGTTTCCCATTTGTGAATCCTCAGCCGTATCCATTACAAACAATTGCAGACTGTAGTCTTTGTTGTGTTCAGGCGGCTAATACATTATCCGTAGCCCTTCGAACGTTATACTCTTACTCACTTATTTGGTTCTTGCGGCTCCCTCCTTGTCTGTGTGTGTTAGTCAGTAGTGTGCTTAGCATAGCAACGAGTCAGCCAGTTTCACACAGCCGACAGTATCCTACTGGTCGTCATCCTTTTTGTTTTTGTTGTTATGGTCGTTTTCAGCCGCCGACTCACATGAGGTAGCCAGCCAGCCGGCTGATTCATCGTGCCCTGGCTGGATACATTTGTTCTGATGCATGTGTTTGTTTGTTTGAGAGAGAATCGGAGAGGGTGGGCATGTGCGTGACTGTGCAACCGGTGCTACATTTTGTCCGGATTCTTGCTTCGTATCGCACCCGATGCAGCATCTAGTCAGAGTTCTGGTATGCGAATACAGTTGAAGTCCTCTGTAGCATGGCGTTTTGCTGCACCTCTCTCCCCCCTCGTCACCGACTTTGTTACACTGTACTGTGATTACGGTTGTGGTGTTCAGTTAATTGTTTTGGCCGTGCCAGATTTTTCTATGTGTTGGCTCCATGTTTCTGTTTTTAACAAAGCCGAAATAGCTTTGGGAATAAGGCAGATTATTAAGTGTAGCGTCCTGGGTTACACTCCCTATCACCTCTCTCGCGATGTTTCTGTCATTGTTTGAATAGCCTTCAGTAGCTTCCTTTTACACATAGTTGAATCTGAAGTTTTCCGTTCAACTCAGCAGGAGAAACACCCCCAAGATAGAATACGATCATACGCATCGCAAGACTACCTTGTGGTGCGTATGAGCATTGCATTTTTTCTGGATACCAAATGATGTCATGCTTCAAACAAACCACCATTATGACACTGGTGATATATGCGCATTGTTTATTCCCATATTGATGCTGACGTTTGAGTGCATCGGTTTGAACAGCGAGCTTCCTTGACATCTCCCTTTGCTTGTGTGAGTTTTTAAGCAGCAACTTGATCTAGGGAGACCAAGTGAATTTCCTCTTATCTGTTGACCATTCTGGCTCTGGTTGTCGACTTTACGCTGTTGTGTGCGTGTGTTCGCCTGTCGGTATCGATCGCCTAGATGGCCTTTCTGAGTGCCGGCGGCTTATCGTTTTTCACCCGAGTCCTTGTGTCGCTCCAGCCTTCACTTGACTAGACATTATACTCGAATACTGTACACGGTTGAACACAAATGAACGAGAAAGTCTCTATAACTGCTCTAAAAGGAGTACTTTTCGTCATCGTTTGTTTATAGGCGAAGATTATCTCATCAGTCTTTTCATGCAAGCTGTTAATAGATTTGAGATTTGTTCGTTTTATTTCTTGCCATACTTTCAAAAATACCAACCTCAGATGCAAAAGCGTCTGCAGTTACGTAGTCGGGACTCGTCCACTCAAGGTGGTCGGGCAGGTTAAAGTGGTCGTCATTATAGTGTCCACCGACGTGTCCTCGTACTCATGCACCGTTGGCTTAGAGTGCTATCGTCTTAAGGAATTCTGCCGTACTGGTTGAATAATAATAATCATCATCAAAGACAGCAACGCATCCATGGATCTTGCTGGTGCTTAGCTGTCTTACAACTCTGGGACACAAAGCAAGCCCCAGGTAAGAAAAAGAAGGGGGAAGGAAGGAGACCTAATTACTAAAATCAAAATGTCCGTACTTTATCATTAAGATGCCTACACCTTGTAAACAAGCAGCCGAATTATAAGTGACCGCAAGGTGCCATCGTGAAGACAACTTCCTTAGGGCTTTCACTGCCGCGCGTCAATAGGTGCACTTCTAGGACAACTCGGTCCAACAACGACAACATCCATGCCACTGAACCCGATTAACCGCCATCTTACATGTAGTCTCTAGTCACCGACTCTGTAAGTCGCGAGGTCCCCAGCCCGGAAATTACACCCGACCGACAGTTTCCAACCCCTTAGTGAACGATGTCATTTCTCCATGCCACCTTATGCCACTCAGCCGCAACATCGATAATGAGTGATCGATGTGGCAGACGGCTGGCTGACTGAACATTAGTGAGGTTAAATGGCCTTGCAGTAATTCATCATAACCTCAAGCAACTACTGTGCGTTGCACAAATGGTTAGGCGGAGGAGACCCGGGCTTCAGCTGGGTTCCAACCGGCGAACAGCGCGGTAAACGCTCTACCAGCTGAGCTACGAAGTCACACCAGATGCTTGGAAATATCACATTTCGGACTCAGCTATTCACTCTGTTATGTGGAACCCATCGCGTTATCCGAGAGATTGAATGCCAAGGTAGGTTTTTTCAATTAGTTTGCGATAGAGTCCACTGTTGTGTAGTTCGGTGCTCAGAATAGCTCAGTTCCGGGGCTGATGTGTACGCGGTGAGAACTATTCACTTAGACAATCTCCTTGGGTGGGCATGTCGTGCAGTCCCACCGTAGCAAACGTTAACTAGCGTGGCTCAATATTCATATCCACGAGTGTACGCCAGATTGTGGTGTTTCTAGAGTGGCAGCTATATTCTACGCAGTTCGTACGAACGGAGTTGAACTAGGCAAATTGATAATTCGGTTACTGTCATCCATTCTCCGCAATTGGCAACTAACAGCCGACCATGGTTACTTTGAACTAGTTCATGTGGGCTTTTGGGGTATCAGACTTTTCAGATAGCGGATCTCAAGGTTGTTGAAATATAGTACATTTCTGAGTCAAACTGTTCGAAGGGTGTGGGGAACACACATGAACTCTCGTTAAGGAGGTGCTAGAAGAGAGCATCACGTAAAAAGACCGGTTACTTCTTTAGATTAGCAGCTACTCTGTGCGCATCCGGATCAATGCTACACAAGCTATGCTAGTGTTTTGCTTCAGCTTGTGCACATTAACAGAGTTTGAACAAATTAGCATAATCCACGCATCCGGGAAGCTGTTCACTTTTAACCGAATATCTAAAGGACAAGACCGGATTTACCTCTGAGACAATATATTGCACAATCTCATGTGGGGTCAGGTTAGGTTCATCTTGGTACATCGTTATAGAAAATCTTTTTGCATCAGGTGCAGAAAACCATTCGTCGATTCGAATACTTACATATTCCATCTTTCGTGATTACGGGTGGTCTATACATATATTTGAAACGGTCCGAATAGAAAGAGAACAGGTTTGGTAATATTGAATTGAACTGCAATTGGTACAGAGTAGTATAATATTTTGCACTGTATCTTCTTGCCTTTGACTACCAGAGTGGGCCATCGGCTCTCGTGACACGATCACCTTCGGTTTTATACCAAGGTAGATGAATGGTTAAAATTTTAATTCGCTTTGTTCATCCGTACATGTGTTTGCCAAATCTAAATCTGATCGAATGTACCTGAGACTGCTTTGGTCAAAAACCAATGAACAAGCCTTTCTATCTGGTAATCGAATAATGAGGTAACAGTGTAACGCTGTAGAATTTGACGTACACTAATATAGCCAACAGGTATTTCTAACTGGTGCATTTCCATTTTTTCGAGTGAGAGTTGACTTTGTGTGTATACTGACTAATTCGTGTTTAATCATACACGATGATGAACCGTATTTTTGTGGACTGGCTAAAAATTCGAAAACGATCATTAGTATCGTATGAATCCCTAAAGGGTCAACCAAAAATTCATCATCATCACTGACAGCAATACATCAGTGGCTGACACCGATGCTTGACTACCATACAACTATGATGAGCAGAAACAGACCATAACTTAATTGTCGAAGCTCCCGATGTTCATCGTCATAATATAATTCTTGTGAAGTGCTATCTGACTTTGTATATATTACGTTACATGCAAATTTCATTTAAACATTACCATTTGGAACTGTATACTAAATGCTGTCGATATGTCTGATGACTGCTAAAGCTGTTCTGGACTGTCGCACACATTTTTCCGAATGGTGCAAAATGCGTGTTATAATCATGCTATATTCTTTCTTCGTCTTTTCTCAGATTTGCGACTTTATCGTGAAAGACCACAAAGTGGCATTTCGTCTCAATGGGATGTAGCTGTTGGTCCGACCACATCACAGTGGCAAGCTTTTATTTTATCTCTGAGCCGAAACGAGAAAGAGTACGATTTGTACTGTTTTCTTAAACAAGATCTGTTTGAATTGGTCAAACAAAGTTTGGACAGTTATGAGCTGCACGCAGTCAACAGCGAATTGGACTCGAATAACTTGAGAGCGAAAGAGGCCGCAGAGCTGGTTGAACTTCGCCGCCGTAGAGGTTTATCTTCATCATCCAAACTCCCTGGTATCCATTCGGATACAGTGAAGCTCTCATTGACCACTGCGGCTCCGGGCATGGGGACAAGTGGTCCAAAGAGTGCTTCCCCAGCTTTTTCCGGTGGTCATGGTGCATGTGGTATTGGTAGTTCTGGTAGCGCCTCATCCGGAGCACCGCTCACACCCAGTTCCGCTCGTACACCTACATCTGCACCACCAGCTACCGCATCCAGTGGTTGTTTGGCTTCAGCTGGACCACAAACGCATCACGTAGACACACCAGGCGACAATTCCGAGCAGCCTTCTTGCACCAAATTTGAACCCGGTGACGAATGTAAGTGCAGTTGGTATTCGATTTCCCACTTATCCTCTTCATTACGTTCATTGTGTAGACTATGCTCTTGAAGGTTTTCTTCCTTCCTCTGAATTGTTTATGTTTCGCCTTGCTACATTTCAACCGTAACCACGGCATGCCTTTACGTGACTCGTAGCTGAACCGTCGGTGTGATTTCGTTTTTATATTTTCTATTGCCGCTGGGTAATTTGCTTGCTTTTGCTCTTTCGATATCTCTAACTAAAACGGCATTTGCCCGTGGTGAACTGTGCCACCTATAGTTCTTGATCGCGTTGTGATTCAGTCTACCCACCGATTGTTTGGTTAGGTTTGGTTCGTGGGTAGTCAGAATTCATGGTCCTGCTTGAATGTCGTTTCTGCTGCCAATGCCGTCTATCAACACTGTGTATGTGTACTCCCATTAAAAGGCAAGTGGCTGACCTCACCAGGTCGTTGATTTTCGCATCCCGGTTTTCCACTGGTTATTACTAGACAATTCGATGTTATGTTTCCAGGGCTCACCCACTACAACTGTTCATGCAGACCTTATTTCAAGAAACACGCAAACGTTGTTCCGGCTCCACTCGCTTGCAATAGTAGCATCAAAAACCGCGTATTATCTGTCCTCTGCTTTGTTCGCTTGCCCACCTAGGCTAACTTCCGCACAAACGAGGTGGTGGGTGCTGCTGAAATCCCAACTTGCCTTGCTGTCTTCTATCCTCTATCGTGTTCCCGTTGTTTGTGACTGGATTGGGGAACTTGATAGCCAGACACACCGTACACACACTCACACACATGCAATCAACGTATTCATTTGTGCGCCGTCTTAACGTTTTTGCGCGCGCGAGTGTGTGGATCGGTGAATGTGCACCTGTGTGCGTCTGTCCGTTTTGTTTTGCTCCGCTTTCGATCCTTTTTACCTAGCACTTATTACAATGACGACAAATCGGTCTGCTCATCGCTCGGACACTCGTGACCGTTCAATTATTGAATTGATGGCGTTTTTGATCCACATTTATTCGTATCTTAGCCACTTCATTCATCTCATTTCCAGGTATTCAGCATTCCTTAATAAAATGTAAGGCGCTTCATAATAATAAAGTGTTCTGCATTGTTGATAATTTTGGTCACCTTAGTTACCGATTTGTTAACTATTCTATAACTTTTATGGATAGGACCCGCGGGTCCTTGTCTCATTTTTTTATGTCACTGCATGCCAGTTTAAGATGTTTCAAGCAGCTTTCCTGTTATATTTCTTACTAGTTGGAAAAGAGTGGATTGCCGTCGAATTGAGAATGGAAACTCAAACATTACGCCGAAGTCCCAACATTGTACGGAGACTCATCCTGAAAGACCTCTTAAACGGGTCGGGTCAGCGAACACTAATCTTAGATCATCCAGATAAGGCTAGACTTTGAGATACCTCTCTCTGCTTCACTTTCTCCGTATGTTCCGGTTATCCTAGTCCATCGGTGTTCTTCCACATGACCCGGTTATGAGACCTGTCGTTATCGGACCCCGACGCATTTTTTTCACTGGTTCTCTCACTGTGTCAGTGCGATCATTTCAGTTGATTCTGATTGTTGCCGTTCGATAAAGTTATCAGGTACTTTACGAGACTGTACTTTTTCCGATATACCGCACTGGAATCATGTTACGGTTTGACAGGAAAGCCAGTGAGAAGCTATCAGTGAAAGATTAGTGCGCATTCTTAACAACTGTGTGTGAGTGGCTTGCGCAAACAAATATAATATTACAGGAAAATTGCCTCACATCGCCTGAATGTGGCATTTTGTCTACAGGATACGTTTTAGACCGATAAGCCTATAGTTCTAATATAAGCCCGGTCACGAGTCTCTAAGACACACTTATACGACAGGTTTGCAAAAGTAGTCAGATCTATCATTCCCTGGTAGCTTTAAGAGTTGCCTTAAGCCTAGAATTGAATATCTCAGGTTGACAGCTCATCTTGACTTACTTATGCCCCACAACATACCGAATTACCGCGATAAACTGAATACCAAAGTAGCCTCATGGTTTTGTTACGGTCATTTTTGCGAGTTTTCCTGAAGGTGTTAAAAAGTGAACAGATGACAAGCAAATTCTGACTATCATGATCTGACGATCTAGGTTAGTTGTAAACGAAACCTGGGCACTCCGTGACTTACTGCAGCGCAATTATTTGTACACAGTAGGACGGTCGTATAGTTTTTTCGAAGTGCGTATAGATTTGGTAATATCCTCCTCTCTACTGCGCTCAACTTTAGCAAACGTAATAATCGGTCGCTGGAATGAGGTAAATGTTGCGATCGGCGACCACTGTTACGTCTCTTCACATTCGGTCGTTGTAGGGCATCCCTTGTGTTTTCTGTCAGAAAAGGAACAGCTTATGTGCCGGAAGGTATTTTATTACAGTTTTTCTTATATAACAATCAAAGGGTCTGTCATTCAACAGCCATTCTCCTTGATAACTCGATCAAACCATACAGGTGTGTTGTTATCCTGAAGTTGCCAGTCCACATACTCATTCCCGGTGCAGGTTTTACTTGTTTGCTTAATGACTGTTCTCATCTGCTGCTACCTCCTGTTCAGCGGTTTCTGTGGCGTGATCTTCGATGTCTGTCATGCAAAGTGTATCAGTGCTTAGGCCTCGGTTAAAGTTTGTGTGGATAAACTTACCATATCTTATTGCAAAAACGTTCTACGGATTCCGACATTTCGCCTAGTGTGTGTGCTCTATTTTTAGTTCCCCCTCTCTATACCAGTGACTAGTTTCTACTTTGTTCTTTCGAGGTTATTCTGATCCAAGAATTGCTTCACCTTAGACAGGTATCAAGTGCGTTGGTTTGACGAGAGCTCATTACGTAATCAATCGTGGATATATATATATATATATATATATATA
>JTDE01000642.1:93209-115563 GCA_014338405.1 Paragonimus skrjabini miyazakii
GTATAAAGAAACATAGTTTTTCTATACGCATCCACGTTGCTATGATTTTCTCTCAACTTTCGCATTAGGGATTGTCAAACCGATTTTGAAAAGCAACGTAATGTAAATTGACGCGCAGGTAACTGTGTTCTAATGAGTCTTTGTTTCAGTGTGTGGTCAAGGCTATTGGTTTTTGATATACTAATTCGAAGATATAGTTCTTATGTCTCCAAATTGGCTGTAATGCCCTAACAACTCATCGTCAACTGGTTCACTGCAACAGTCCAAACTCATACGAAATAGCGTTTGACATCTTGCTAGGGGGTAATCTGTTCCGATTTCCGGAATACTTTACCCAAGTGATATAGTTTAACAAAGTGTGCAGATAATGTTACATACATACCAACTCACCTGCAATTAGAATACACTTTACAAACAACTTTACCGGGTGTTTTTCACCGGTCTCTGTTTCGTAGTTAAATAACTTTCAACCTACTGATTTTCTTTCGCGGTTTTGTCCTCCATGTAAATGGAGTCTTACAAACCTTCTGCAACAAATTGAAAGCTTCAGATGTCTGACCTTCTTCCGATTTGAGCTGTGTAAATTAAATTTGGTTGTCTGTAATTTTGTATAAATCATTTATCACTTTTATCAGCTGACCTTAACGTATGAATTTTGCATAAATTTTAGTTCTTCAACATTGGAAGTTCTTTTTCCGAGGGTTTTGCTGGTCTTCTTGCAGAAGATTACAAAACTGATTGTTACATGTAAGATTTCTCACATATCTTACCGGATAGTTTGCTTGATGCGTTAAGTTGGTAATAGTCTGTAGTCAGGTTTTTGACACATCCAACTTTATGGGATATTTCTACTTATTAAATTCCGTCAACATAAGGAATTTTCATTGGTTATCTATCTTTTCTTGCAAATAGCGAACTGTCGAATTCTTTCTGTCATTTGTCTACGGATTACTCTGGGCAACAGTATGACACAATCACACTAAATTAGGAATTTTCTAGCTCATCAAATAGTTCCTATTATTCCCAGTGAATAATGAGTCTCCCCGTTTCACACCGACAGATCAGCTGATTTAACGATGTCTTTCTACTGAATGTACTGTTCATTCATTGTTTCCTGGGTTTGTCGTCGAAAGGATTCATACTTCCTGTTGTAAGCAAATCCCACATTTTATTATTCAGCACTAACTTACTACCTACAACAATTTTGCTTACTGACATCCATCTGACAAATGACAATGTTGTAATTCCGACCTCACTAAATGTCTAGGTATAAATTGAACAACAACGGTAACTGATTGAAACTTATACATTCCCCTAGATACTTTAGCTGACCCCTCCCGAAAAAGGCACCATATTCTACTTCTGATTGTCAGTAGTACATATCCGAAAGACTTTGGTTATAAGGTTTATGGAAATGAGATAGCTGCGGCTACTTAGGAATGATAATTAAGTTATGTTAAATAAAATCATCCTCTACATACCCATTTTTAAACATCTTCTACTGTATCCAGGTACATGCGTTCACTCGAACAGATTTTCTCATGCTCTACCTCTGTTACACTTAAATCTCCCCGACTTCTCCACAAACCCATTTTTCTTATTTTTAATACGATCACAAATTTGCTTCTATTTTTCCATGCTGTATCGGTGTGATAAATAAAGTACTCACGAACTTTATTATGGTTGCCATTAGCATTGTGTCAAAAAAATCACTAAGTTAACTGTATCTCACTTACTAATGACCTAATTGTGTTCTGTCGAAAATATCCCTTGAAATCACAGAGAGAGTAGCGAACAAGACTTGTTTTCTGTGTTCGAACATCAGGCTTACTACGACGTAAAAAATATGAAAACAGTTATTAGGGTGAGTCAGAAAACCGCCCGGTAGAAGTTATGAGCTGCGCGCTTGCTAGAAGTTATGCAATCACTGTTCTAAATTGTGAGCTTGGTTGATTGTAGAACAAGGGGAATTCAGTGTTCACATGAACTGCTGAGCAGAGAAGCCATGACTGCGCAACCGGATATTAATGGCCTCTGAAGCGGTCAATATTCAGGATCCCACCACTTTTTGGTTGATTCCTAGACTCGCCGTAGACAACCTCAAAGGCGTATTTCTTATTGACAGAATGATTAGAGTCGATCAAATGAGCAACGATCGCGCTTGAAACCGCTTTAGTCACACCACTGTTCAACCACGCAGGATGAACTTCACGCATTCTGTCAGACAGCCGCCTTTTAGTACGACCGATGTATGATGCACGACAAGAGCAAACAAATGAGTATACACAAAAGCTATTTGTAGAAAATGGAAATTTATCTTTGAGTTGTGACATCCTTTGGGATATCCACATGTTTGTCATTACGTTCGACATAATCGATCAAGTAGTCACTGGTCTCTTGTAGTACCACTTTCGTAAATAGCGAAACAAAATCAAATGAGAACATTCTTCGATTGTTTGGGTTTATATCCTGGATTGAGTCGATGAAATGAAACATGTCCCGCGCTGAATTCATCCTAGTGAGTTCGAATAAACTAATGAGTCATATGGCTAGAGCATAGTAAGACTAGTTGCACCTACCTAAAATGGATCTCAAAAGCAAAACTTCTTTGTACACTTTGGGCAGACCGTATAATTTACGGAATATTATTACAGCGGGATGGATACGCCCGAAAGTGATCGCGTCAATTACACCCTTCTGTTTTATATGGCGCAAGATGTTAGATATAATCTTTTCTATTGCTTTTTCCATCTTCATGAATTTTGAACTATCAGCTAACCTGTTATTTATGAAGATAACCACGGAGAAAGACAAGATACCGATAATATTTTGTCCAACGATTCACTGAGTTAACTCGGATGTCAATTTCGTGAAAAGTTAGAATTTCATCTCTCAAGGTCCACACAGTGTGATGTTCACTTGACTAGACTTCAATCTACATGCCACATATATGCTTAAGTCATTGTATTGCATCAAATATATAAGCACTCGGAACAAATTCCAAAACACCCTCTCGCGATTAGTGCATGTACCAATGGGAATCCTATTAATGTATTTCGTGTTCACCCACAACGTGTTTAGGAAAGCCAAACAAATTTTTAATGTTACACATTTGAACAGAGGAGTCAGGAACAGATTTTGCACAATGCTTCTTCGCAAGTATATATCTCGAGTACACTTCACTCCATCTCGTCAAAAAAGATACTACACTTTGCGGGTTTATATACCAAAGTTCAATGGACAAGGTGAAGCTAAGCAACAAAACCAACAACCGCACACACACACACACACATACACATATTATTGCACAACAGTTACCAGGGCAATCTGACATTGATGAACAAGTCTTTCTAGACGTAGAGAAGCGGCTTCGATTTTGTAATTGCTATTACCTTCTTAAACCGAGGAATTTTTCCAACTTTTGTTGCGTGACATATGTGAAACGCCTTCCCCAGGTTAAGTTGGGATCGACATGTCAACAATGTGTCGAGCGATCGATTATGCTAGTTCCCTATGACTTGCCACATTCTGACTTGATCCATGAGCGTTTTACAGACCCAAACTGGAATGTGTTCGTTGACTCGATTGTTTAATGCGATCAGTGGTTTGGAAAAACGTTAGAGACAATTTTGAGGTAATCGACCGAATCGATTAATTGCGCGGTAGCAACAAACAAATAGTCAGTATAGGCACAGCTTCTTTGTTTACAAATGGTTCTCTGAGGCAGAGGGCTGATATAGTTTGTTCGTCTATTGTCCCATATCAATTGAACACGAAATATCCTACTTTTGAGTTAGACCGTCTTCTGCTATTACGCACAGTGAACGTAAAGTTCTACTTCCAGGAAACTAGCTATACACAAATCGATGGCGTTGCCATGGGCAACCCACTCGATCTGTCACTAGCCTACATTTTCGTTGCCCACCTGCAGTAAACCGCAAATGTCGTTATCAGTCAAGCCAATTCCCACCGGCGTTATGTAGACAATATCGTGATATTTATTGACAGCAAAGAGATGAAGACAAGTAAACTCGATTCAATGAATAGGCCGAATTCCAAAATTAGCTTTACTATCGAGCACCAGCACGATGAAACCTGGGCGTTTCTGGATATTCTCATGAAGCGTCGCAACAACGACTCCGTGTTGTGGTCCGTCTATCGGAAACATACTTGAACTGGGCAGTACCTAAACTTTTACAGTTTTATGCCGACTCAGCAGAAGCGTGGTCTAGTGAGAACTTTGTTTCATCGTACAAGACGAATCTGTTCGAAAGAAGCATTGGCCAAGGAGATGTAAGGGCTGCGAACCAGGCTCAAAAACAATGGTTTTCTATCGGCACCTGTGGAGCAAATCAGCAAACGATAAGCCGACTTCCGCGATGGTTCTAACAGCTCTCAATATGAATGTCTATCTCTGATTGTCTAGTGAGGATGATTACATCAATAATCTGTTGGGAATTCGTCCTAAGGCGACTATGGGGGGCACGTTCAAAGCAACTCCATTGGCTATCCTGTTCACCACCGACCGGATCCTAATACCACCACTGAACATACCGCTATCGCTCAATACCATATCTTACCTCATTTATTAATTCTCATGAGTGCGGTAGTTCTGCAATCGGATCAACGAACACATTCCAGTTTGGGTCTGTAAAACGCTCATGGATCAAGTCAGAATGTGGCAAGTCATAGGGAACTAGCATAATCGATCGCTCGACACATTGTTGACATGTCGATCCCAACTTAACCTGGGGAAGGCGTTTCACATATGTCACGCAACAAAAGTTGGAAAAATTCCTCGGTTTAAGAAGGTAATAGCAATTACAAAATCGAAGCCGCTTCTCTACGTCTAGAAAGACTTGTTCATCAATGTCAGATTGCCCTGGTAACTGTTGTGCAATAATATGTGTATGTGTGTGTGTGTGTGTGCGGTTGTTGGTTTTGTTGCTTAGCTTCACCTTGTCCATTGAACTTTGGTATATAAACCCGCAAAGTGTAGTATCTTTTTTGACGAGATGGAGTGAAGTGTACTCGAGATATATACCGTGTGAAGAAGCATTGTGTAAAACCCGTTTCTGACTTCATTTTGCGACGTATTTTCTTTTATTAGTGAATTCTTGTAAATTTACGTACACCTCTTAAAGCAGACGCCACTTTTCCCTAATTGTGTGTGACAAACCGAATCGCCTGCTGGCGTATTCACTTAAATTTGTTGTGAAAACGATTCCTTTTTATGTAATTAGAAACTGTTCATTACTCTGTTATTGAAATTACGTTTGTGGCAATATTGAAAATGCACCCTTCATTTAGGTTAAACAATGAGATGAGCTGACGTCGGCGTAACTGCTGATTAATTGTTTTATTGGTTGACTAAACATCATAGTCATGCCGAATCCCCCGGTTCAAGTGAAGGAATATTTACGCAAACCTGATCCGAGTTGGTTCTGTAACAAAACAAGGAAACTGCTGTTTCATTGTGATAAGGTTACAAGCGGCTTTATATATAACTTATTTTTGATTCGGGCGACCTAACTCAACGGCTGTGAAACGTGACCACTAAATGCGTACAACAAAACAAAACTCTGATTAACTTTATCTATGTCTATTGACACCCATCGGATAATTGTACCAGATGAAAATGCGGAAGCTATGAAGCAGTTTTTTGACCGTGATAATCAAACAGTTTCAGAAATTAGGCCCTAAAGCTATATTGACTTAAATGTGGGGTAAAATCATTTAGAACGCTGAACTACCACCCAACACATCGATAAGTGCTTGTCAAAACGTAGTCAAATGGTGTAAGCAGCGAACAGAACGAACGATTATCTGTCAAGGAGAAACGAACGCACTCATTATTAAGCTAGATAATCGTGTTTATCCTCTGGGCCGGGAGCTGCTTGACTTATTAAGATTTTTGCTGCAGGCATGATCGGCTTATTAAGCTTTTACTTTTATAAGAACACGGGCTAAGCGTAGGTAATGAAAGCTGACTTGCAAATACCTACACACTCTTAGTCGCAACTGGGTTGTTTGTTGCCATGAAGCCAGCAAATCGATATTGTATATAATAAAACTGTCTTATTGGGGTTTTATAAATTATCCTATTTCCATCTCTCGTTTTATTTATAAGTTTGTACCATATGTTAACGAATGTTTGGTGGTTAGTCACAAGTGATCATAATCACTAAAGCGTTGTTAATGATGGTGATGTGTGGTTGCGACTACCTGATCCCACAGACCGCGGCTTGTGTTAAACTGGTTGGCATGAGATTAACGCCATTTATTAGAATGAATTTGTGTTCAACCTTGGTACGTAAAAGTTCAGGTGAGTAATAGTGTATCGCTACTTCATTAACCGCTTTTGCGTGTTCCGGTATAACCTCACCGTGACCAGACAGCTGCATAATGTCTCAAGCGTTTTCCAAATTGATTTATTCTGAACTGATCACAATGAAGCAGTGAGACAGACAGCGTAATAGAAAAAGTCTCATTACAGCCCTAACTTTATTAGACGGCTTACACTACAGTGTTTTAAGGCTTAGTTGCGTTCACAAGATACCATTGTAGCCGAATAGATTGTGGTGATTTCAGGCTTCAGGACAGTCAACTGAAGACAGTAGCGTGTTACAGTTACACCTCCACCAGTCGAATTGGTTAACCCTTGACAGCACTGAGCAATTTGAAACGGAGAAGTGCATCGCTCGGTAAGAGAGATGCTCACTGAGTTAATATAGGCGAGGCCCTAAAGCATAAAGCCGAATGAAGCCCTCGAGTTCCAAAAAATTACAGCAAGTGTAGAAACTGGGAATCAGCTGCATTACTAAAATTCATGCAAGTGGCGGACACCCGTTTTAACAAGTGTTGCGTTTGTCAAGTTTAAACTATCCAGTGTTTGCAACGATTGCTTCCTGAACCGTAGGCATTCAAACAAGCCACTGGACCGGGAAGCTACAAGTTAGAAAATGGCACTTATTCTCCGACCAGAGGTGCTCAAACCTCGTTGCAGTCCCAACTGAGTTATGTAAGTCGGCAACAAGCAATGCACAAGCCGCCGTTAACCATCGCTTTTGAACAAACTGATAACCCGCTACATACTCTGTTCCTAATATATCTGATCTCGAAGTGCATTGTAGTTCTCACTCTCAGAAAGTACATTCGTCCTGAGCACACCTTTGCACGCGTGCGCTGATTGGCCTTTCTCTGTCTGGCATTCGGATTATCAGTCACTTTTATAGCGGGAAATCGAAATCAGCACGACGTACGCCATTTTGTTTCTGTTGTTTTACCTGCTGTTTTTCCATTTCTTACGGAGCTTACTGTCAATGTCGTGCCAATTGACCAGACACTGGAAGACTCCCGTGAAAGAGACTAATCAGTATGTATCCCTTCATTCCCTAATCTGTATGTTAGATGTCACGTGTTACATAAACATTCCTACCCGAATTCTGCCTTCTGTCTTCTCGCTCGCCTGTTACACTTTCGATCCATTCGCTGTAAACCTGATAACCAAGTTGTACCTATAGCGTTCCTATAAGCTGTTAGAATATATATTCTCCGTTTGATGTTGTTTCCCAAGTTCACATGGCACAGCAACAGGCAGCAGAGCTGCTAGCCAGAATTACCCTAATGTGATTGGCCTAAAAATGGGCACACGAGCAATCCTCCCACGTAATGGAAGTGCTGACTTATTATTTCGCGCGTTCTCTTCATTTCTAAAATTCAACTTAATTGGGACTAAATGAATCGTATTCATTACTCCTGGATTTCTACTTCTACCACTCTAAATATGGTCTTGGGAGGAAGCTTACTCTGTACGTAGTGTTAGTCTGAGGAGTTTAATTGTTGCGCACAACCATGCCTGTATGGCGTAATGTGAGCGTCGGATAATAAGACGCCAACAGGGCATTTATCAATGTGGACTACGCATAATGCTGAAACTTCAGCATGAAGCTCACATACACCCGTCTAGTGTTATTTGCTTAAACTGAAAATTCCCTGGGGATATTCTAGAGAATCACATTGAGATATCTTGAAGACATCGAATCATGGAATAGTGATATCCAGGTAACCGAACAGTCACCACAACAGCTTAAATTGGAACGGATGTAGCTACCAGTATGTTATTCATGTTTTTATGACTCACTAGAAGTATAGTTTCGGGAGTGGAATAGGAGTGAACCGTCCCTATCACCGAAAGTTGGCGAGTATAATTTTGACCCTAGAGTTCTTGTGATTGCCCAATCTTTATCATTAGTACAAAGTAGGTTATAGCACATCAGTCACGGAAGGATCTCGAGTTTGTCTGATGCTCGAAAAATTCTTTTGTCACACAGGCAAAATAAAAAAAGAGAGAGATGATCCGCTGTTAGAGACAATTATTTTAATGGGGGTCGGAGATCCCACACCCATAAATCTGCTCAGTCTTATTGCTAAGATCAATATTGGAAATATGGAGTATAATTATTTTCAGTTCAAAAATAACTTGACTAGTTAGAGTTCACTATTACAAGAGTGTCCATGTTCATTTCCGGATACCCGACTCTCAAGCCCTAACTACCACGAAACATTCTTTTTGGTGTTGAAATTTAACTGGTGAAGTGACGAATTTCTGGTCTCGGCAGACTTATGAAAATTTCATAGATGATTCCCCATTTGCCAACTTGCTGGAATCGACCGACAATTACTAACCTACTTCTGATATAATTGCGATACCGACCAACCACAGACCTTCTACCATAGCCATGTACACATACCTAATGATGCATCCGGCTTGTCTGTTATTATCTTGAAAGCGGTGTTACCATGTTTTCAGTATCATCGATAATAAATCAAAATCATCTGATTGGGCTAAACTTTTGTTTGTTCTAAACTGGGAAGGCATGTTTACCAGCATATTGGGTGGTGAACGAAAAAATGCATACGACATGCAATTTCACCTAACTGGCTGTCCATCAAGGATGGTGCATACGTCAGGTTGTTACCGAATGGTACCACTGTCACCATTTCGAACACGGATAATCGTTTGTGCAAACCAGCAAACAGTGTTGGTGTGTATGCGTGTGTTTGCGCGCTCGTACGGATGCATATGTGGCACCACCAATACTACTGTAATATGATGTACATGTGCTTCCATCCATGTGATATTAACTGGGCATAGACGTACACACAAGTTTAACCAGCTCTCGTGTACATACCAACAATAACAGATTCCTGATGAGTAGACGGGAATTTGGTTTATTTCAAGTTGAACATCACCTACAATTGATCGCAGCTGTCGCACCCCCACAGACTTTCCAGTCAGCTACTGTCGATAAGAAGCACTAGACTCGAGTTTCGCTCTCATTAGAGCTCGTCAGTAGCGCATATCATCGCCATTGCCGGGACATGAACCACGGACACGCTGTTCATGATGCAACCGTGTTTACCACTGCGCCATTGACCTCACGTTAGGCACGACCGAATTATCATATGTGAACGCTCAACCATTTTCGTTTATGAGTAATGATCAAGTTGCCCGATCGTCTCGAAATGGAGACACAGTAACTGTCCTGTGAACTCCAATCGATAACCCCGCGATTAGGACTTCCTAGATAGGTCGAAATCTCCGATCTCATTAAACCTGCTAGGCGATATTCTAGATTACTGATGAGTAGTCGGGGATTTGGTTTATTTCAAATTGAACATCACGCACAATTGATCGCAACTGTCACATTCCCACAGACTTTCCAGTCGGCCCCTTTCGAAAAGAAACACTAGACTCGAGTTTCGTTCTCATTGGAGTTCGTCAGTAGTGCATATCATCGCCGCTGCCGGGACTTAAACCACGGACATGCTGTTCATGATGCAACCGTGTTTACCACTGCGTCATTGATCTCACGTTAGGCACGACTGAATTATCATATGTGAACGCTCAACCACTTTCCTTTGTGAGTAATGATCAGGTTGACCAGATGGACCATGTTCACATTAACAATGCAGTCTTAATCGAGAGACGAAGGAATGACTTTCTGTTTTGCAACAAGTAGAATGCCGGTTAGAGACTCATCTATCTGACCTTCTCTATAAGGTAAGTCTAAACGAAAATAACAATCGTCGTAGAGTGTGGATTTGGGGGAACTGGCGAATAAACAAGAAATCAGGAAAATTTCATGGTTTGGCGTCACAACCCAAAACATTGTGATTTGTCTAAAGATCCCTACGGCAATCCACATGTGTTCTGCATACATGTTTTGCATATACGTTTATCTGTCCGTAGGGAACATCGGTCAAGCCACAGAGCCATACCAACAAAGTACACAGTGCATTTCGCGTAGCAAACTTTGCGTCTTTCTGAACACTCTTTATCCAACGGTTTGTCTGGTTGATGTTGTCTGACGTTGTTTGACGATTGTTTGGAATCTGCGAGACTGTTCTTCTGGGCAGCAATTCGATTTTTCAAGAGTTGCTCTCCAGTGGGTTATCTGCTTATCACTTCTGTTTAAAGATCGACTGTCACCGTTGTCCCCAGAATATGTTAGAACCAACTACTTTTATCTTATGTGGACAATTCGGACCCATGCGATTTGTTGTTTTCTAACCATGGGTTTCTGATTCGTATTTTGTGAGTGCCTACAGATATCAAGGATGAACAACATTAAGGGAAGAGACTTTATGTCATTCCGTTTAATGCTTTTAAATCAGGCGTACACTTCAGTTTTGGTAGACGAAGAAACAGTTTGGATCGTTTCACAGTTGCTTCTTGATCGAAGAGCTACTTGAAGATCACTGTTTGATGACTACAAACTAAGGAGAGACAACCGAGGAAGTTATTTTTGAA
Source organism: Paragonimus skrjabini miyazakii (assembly GCA_014338405.1). NCBI lineage: Eukaryota > Metazoa > Platyhelminthes > Trematoda > Plagiorchiida > Troglotrematidae > Paragonimus > Paragonimus skrjabini miyazakii. The sequence continues at coordinate 104,026 of JTDE01000642.1, forward strand.
AGATTTAACAATATACCATGCACTTATTCTGCCTTTAGTATCCATATTTCACAAGCTGTGGGATATGTCAAACCCACCCACCACATGGGTGATTACCAGTCATGTCAACTTCCCTAACAGTCCCAACGGAAGCGGCACTCGTGGGACTACTGGCGAAGCAAACAAGAGTTTTTTCTTGGTAACACTGTGGGGGTGTGTTTTGTACGGAGAGCAGCAGTGAAACATCTTATCATATCATATCGTACCTATAACAGACTTCATACACTAGTTGCTGGGTTAATGAAGGTTAGGTAACTTGTGCTATTACAGTTAGCAAGACTTCTAAAGAGCTTAATTTTCTAAGTGAATTAAAAAAATTGCAACATCATACACATCGTGTTTGTCATTCTGCACTGTGACATCTATTTTTTAGCTTTGTTCGTTGCGTATGATAAGCATGTTGATGCTTGCTCCTTTTGTCCAAGTGACTCCCTGTCAACGGGTAATACATTCTCCAGGTTAGACGACTCATGGGAAATATGATTCTATATTAGTGTGTGGAACAGACCATCGGTCGATTACTCATCATGTAGCATAATCATGTCATAACTGACTGGGATGAGTATATTAGATTTTCACTAAATATACGATAATTACGAAACACCTTCTAGTTTGGTGTAGAAAAGATAGCAGGTTACGAGGGTGTAGGATGCTCCTTGGCGTGAACGCGGTTGGCCCCGTAGATCAATGACCAATCGACCTCTATGATAGTCATATGCTAACCACTCAGATGTCCAAACTGGTCTAACATTCAGAGCAATGAGCAATCAGATGGTGCACTTGCGTTGTTTATGCTGGATTGTACGACACGTTAGCATATAAGCATAACTGTCTTAAACCGGAGATCGGTCATATCACCATACTGTGGGCAGGAAATCTGGCATATACGTGAGGAAGAGCTTTCACATGATACCTATCAAGTAGTCCCATTGTTAGCTTTGAAAAATGAACTGTCAGTGACTCCAACCAGATCGATCCTCCCTCATGATTCTATAGTTTCCACTGTAAGAATATGGTGTAATAAAACCCTTAAAACGAGCAAACTTTTGGAAGGGTGTTCAATGTAGAGAAGTGGTTATCGTAGGAAGATTTAAAAAATACCCTTGAACTGTGTAGGAAATACCATTCAAAAATTAAGAAGCATCATTTTTAGTTGCAATCTTTGTGTACCGTTCATGAGTAGATGCTGCAACTTAGTCGTTTCTCTGACCAGTCGTGAATGTATATCTACCGAGTCTGTCAAAGACCGATAATTTTGATAAATAGCTTCCGAATTTCCCCAAAATTCACTGACAAAGCTTATCACGAACTGCTCTGAATTCACTGTTCTACTCACCTCTATTTTACCCCGTTTTCGTTTAAAAGTGTATTTCTCGTTTCTCTGCGACATTCTGGTGGTGATGTCTGAAAGGTTCAACTGAGAAAAGGGGAGAGAAGATTGTAAAATGCAATCAACTTAGCGAAGTCTTCAGCTGAACTGTTTTCGTTACTGAGAGGACTTAAGTGAACGGAGTAATCTTGTTTTCGTGGGAATACACACCGGTCGAATCGAGGTCAGTTGATAAACATTAAAGCAGAATTCTGTGACGTCACCATCTGCCCGTTTCCAATTAACGCGTTAATTATATTACGTTCTTTGATATACTTGTCTTTCCCACTGTTTTACAAGCTGATTTCACTTAGTCCATCAAGAATACAACGTGGCGTAGTGGCTTTTCGTGTATATACCAATATGAGTGCTCTGATATTTAGCGTGTCAAAACGTTGAGCCATTGTCTTCTTTTCTGAGATAAGAAGACAGACTTTGTAGCGGCCGTATGGAGTTTCACACCGATATAACAACCAACAAGCAAGACCAGTATTCTTCTGTTTGTATGTGTTGTCTTGCAGTTCCTCAATTACAGCGAAGAAAGAAAGATCTCCTTCTTCACTCGGGCTATCTGAGTTGTCCCAAAAATCAAACTGCAGGTGTAGTGAGGAGGAGCGATCGTAATATACTACTCACACCACGGCTATTCAGTAGCAGGACCAGAGCATATATTTTGACATCGAACAGGCCGCAGGAACGTTGCAGGAGGAAATATCGGAGTGCAGCATCGCTTAAAATAGTACTTGCTACGTAAAGCAATTGAGCATTGGCATCTGTGACAACGGAGGCGGTGTGGGACCAAGTACCGCGGGTAACTGAGTGGTTTTGTTTGTGGTTCTGTTTAAACGCTTAACCTATGTATTGCTTTCTCAGATAAACAACGTTTGTGCCATCCGCGTTCTTGGCTCAAAACACAAGTTGTTAGGGCACTAAGCTTGATAAGTTTCAGCCAAGTTCAAGTGGACGGTAAAAATTCATTAGCCTTGTCCGGTGGTTCTATCATAATTAGTCTTGTACTGACAGACATAAATCAGCGTATGCTCTCATGATTCCAACAGTTTTTAGGTTACAACAACTGGCAACGATCGGCGCCAGATGGTCATCATATCATGCCACTAGCAAAGCAGTGGTTTGAACAATATGAATCCGCACAGTTAAGTCTGACTGAAGTCGGGTAACAGAAGATTACAGTTCAACGACGCACTGCCTTAATAAACAATCTCCATTGAGCTGCCGAATTTTAATACCGATCGGACAGAAGGATCATGCTTGTAACCTACTTCGAGTTGCAAGACGTAGCAGCAAATTGATGTCTTATTTTACCCTAATTTAGTCCAGGATTACCAACCAGGATACTCATGTAAAAGTTCCAAATTTAATTCTGTATAGCATTTAATTCGCATTTCCAAACACCGTTTACCTTTGTTCAAGACTCATTAGCATTGCTTTTAGTCAAATATGCAAAACTGTGAGGACTTTTAACATCCGTCGAATTAATTCGGAGAGAGTACCACGAAATCTCATAACTGCTCAGTTTAAAACGTTGAGTTTCTTTATGGAACTTGACTCAGATTTGCTAATGAATGTCCGTGCACACATCCTACTACAGCTGGGAAACAACCTAGATATGACAATATAAATTTTCGTGGACGAGTATGAATGACAAATAACTCTCAAAATCGCTAACAGGTTGTTAACACAAAAGCACAATGGCGAAAGGGAGGCTAACGTTTGTGTTAACAAATGCAGGGAGTTATTCAAGCCACATACTTATCAATAATGCATTCGAAATGGATGTCTCAAGTCGCACAAAAGTACGTGGACGTTATGCAGAACGTTACGACATTGTGCCAACAAGCACCTACCTTCTGAAATTATACTGTCTTCAAAGAGAACGTGGCATTGTTTACGTAGGCCGGAAAATTCAAAAGCCTGCCGCATGGAGCGGAAGACAATAGGAACTAAAATGTCATTTTCAAGGACAATTGAATGTAAATTCTAATTTGAAAAGTTACATACTACTGATGTAATTGTTACAGTTTCATGAGGTACAATAGAATAGAACAGATACTGACTACATTGATAGGCTGAGGCTTGTTTCATATGTCGCTGAATGCAACGATGAGTGACATAAAAACGAAAATGGCTTCAAATTTGTATAGACGGTAATATTCTTTTTTTTGTGGACAGCTCCGGCTGTAGTAGGCAATCGAAGGCTAGCTTCTACTCTCGGTCAATTAAAAAGCCAAATTTCTGTCGCACCCTATCTATTCCACTGGCATTTGTAGCTTCGGGTGTGAGTGGAATTACACCAACTGGAAAGAACAAAACTAAACGGTTTAATCAAGTGTTCAGCTTCAGCCGCTCCAGTAGTATCTATCAAGGATGTAAATAACTCGTTGAGATTAGGTGGTGACTTTTCAACCGGTATTATTGGAGCATTGAATAACTGCCAATATCTGGTGCTTGTTCTTGAGGATCGGTAAGCACTTCTGTATGATAATAAGGTCTAGACGATTGAGTTTTGGAAGCCTATCTGCAAGTAGACCTTAAAACATGTAACAAAAAGTTTTAACCATCAGAACACCTCACGGACTGTACCAGTACATCCACCTTTCATTATATGTGACCATAAAACTCTCCTCTCTAATTTCGGTGCAAACGTTATCGCGGTCAGTAGTGCTTTTCGGCGTAGGCGTTAAGTCGTCGGCTTAGCATCCGTGCTCAAATGATAATTAGACTAGTTGTTTATGAAACGTGGTTCACATCAGCTGAGTTTATCTGTGTTTAGTAGACGCAAACGAAAGTTAGTCAGCCAAACTGAAGACAATGCATCCGTCATTTTGCTCTCATTTTACTGAGGCGAACTAGCCGATTAAGCACTGTTCACTCGGGTAATTTTGCCCTGTTGGTCCGATTGATAAACTAGGCTGGCTTAATCGGGTTAGGATTTGATGGTCAATACCATTGATTATGGTTCAGTGATTGAGTCTTCTTCAATAATCTACAACGAAAAACTTGAATAAACTTCCCAAGCGGTAAAAAATAAACAGACCATATAGAAAAATGTAAAGTCATGCAGTTTTTAAAGAACAGCAGGTAGATTAATCGTCAAATCGGTTCTTCAGAGTGACGTTCAGTTAAGATACACGACCGTATTACCATATACGAAGGTTTTCTTATTTGCTATTTTTGTACGAACAGTAGTTGTTTATTGTGACATTCCGTCAGCCATGGCTTGGGTCACTGAATGAAATTAATCACTTCAGATTCAATCCAGTTCTTTCTTGTTTGTAACTGTTGATACGTTCTGCAAGTGATAATGATTAGCACTACCATCCCACAAATTCGGTTCCCCGATTTACAAACTATAAGTGTAGATTTTTCCATCTGAAGCGCATCTGTCACACGTTCCTATCCGAAATGTTTCATTTCGATGCAATTCTCTGACAATCAAAGGTTATGATTTGGCAATGAAGTACATTGCCGTGATAGTTGCTGTTGACCTGAAAGTTGCTTTCAAGTAACCCACTCTTGTTAGAATGTTTGCTACGTTTGTTGTGTTCAACACAGCAATGTAGTCGAAAAGACCGAAATTGCTGTTTGTGCAGATTTTGACACTTAGTATCGGTACTATGGGTAACAGTGGAAGATTTGTATCATAGACAAAAAGTATAGGTGAATATGAGGAAAGCTACAAAACAAATAACAAATCAGTTCGGTATGTCACAAGGTACTCAGTCGGACACATCCACTAAGAAACTGTGCTCTACGTATATCACAGATTCCTGCAGTTTACTCACGTAGATCTGTTCTTCAACAAGGACTGTTTATCGGCGTGGTTTGTAAATTTTTCCTCCAAAATATTCACAGTTTGTCCACAACCGATCAGCATTCTGTACGGTAAATATAGTGGACATTGTTAACGCTTCACTCAGTGGCTTAAAGTAGGGTGGTATTTTGTTCCAAGGATTGAATTGTGAACGTACAAACACCAGAGAGTGGTTGGAACTCACAGAATTATTTTTGAACTTCCAAATGGGGCTAAGTAAACGTTTTGCACGATGGATATCATTACGTCTGAATGATTTGAACAATTCCCCTTTTATTCGGTTTGGATAAGACCACAACGTTTATCTCTTATCTTTCTCTGCGGATTCAAGGTACTAAACTGTCGCCGCTTTTTATGACAACCAAATGTTTCAACTTTAATATCATCGCCGTAAGTAGTAGTGATAGTTGGTGGACGTGTAACGTTACATTTCAATTCATTCAGGCTCTCTGCTTGACTTGCATAAGTGACTTTGTCAGTGATAGGTATAGAGCTGTGAATCAGTACTCCTGGAATAAATTGGTCACCCTGAGCGTAAATGTTGCATCATGCCTGCCATAAGGTTAACCTTCAACACATGCTACCTGAATATATGGACCAACGGTGGAGCGATTTTTAGGTAGTCAGCCAATTAGAAGCACATGGCACGGTCTGGATGAGGGCGAATGTCATAACGGTGTTATCTATATTGTGGTATTGTGGATGTACGGTCACAACTTCAAATGCTTATCATGAGCATGTGAATCAACTGAAATTCTAACTACTCCACATCCATTGTCAAACCGTTACTTCCAAGTGAAATAGCCAAACAGAAAATCATTTGCAAGTTACTGCGGTATACAGTTTAACCAATTGAAGTCATAACTCGTCATTATACTGAAAAACTCTGATACTAGTGTATTGTTAAATGTTTAATAGCGGAAAATCGCGAAAATCATATGGTAATTTGTGTATTCTGACTATTCTATTCAAATGATTAAAAGGGACTCAATGTTTCAAATTAGAAATATATACGATAAAACCATAGGGGCATGCATTACTTTTGTATTTGGTACGCAAACACATATGAATTGCGTATCAATTGAACTTCGGGAAAGTATTGATTAAATGTTTGCTTAGCAACCTATCCTCACCGGAATGTTTGTTGCCGAATGGTTGCGGCGATAAGTTCGGGGTGAATGAATGTATATAATGGTCTCAAACGGAAGTAGCTAGTAAGTGTAGATCATTGTTATTTCATCTACTTCGAAACAGGTAGCATTTGCTACGACTGGAAAAAGAGTAGATATTACTTTTATACAAACTAATTTTAGTAGATAGGAGAGGATCTAGCGACTTTATAGTTTAAGAATTTCTGTCAACTATTTACTAATGATTCATCTCAATGTACAAACAACAATTTAAAAAATTATACCATCAACTTAATATGAATGTGCCAAACTTTGGGTTGTTTGAGTGGTGTAGAATCTGAAATCGTAGGGTTATTCAGAGCATAAATCAACATTCGAGATTGGCACCTATACCAGGACGACACAGCAGATATTACTAACTCAACTAACAAAAAAATGGAAAAGGAGGATTATTGAATATATTTAACACATCCCACTCCAATTAAAATAGGCGGATAGTCACTTTCATAAACATGTCAGTGAGAATAGCAAGTTCAAAATGGGAAGCTGTTTAATCTGATGTGTAGAAATGGCACTGAAAATAAGTATCGGTCATACAAACAAGGTGGCACGTTAATGGAATGATCACAGAGGATGGCACTGACGTGCAACAACGAAATTGATATGAAAAATATCTGAATAAAACAAATTTTTTAAGCACGTTACGCGTTAAGACAAACAAGTGACAAGCAGAACCTGGCCGACCAATAGAAAAGTTAAGGCATTAGGACCATCTTGATTCCTTTATTTTGCTACAGTTTTCGCATAATAAATAAATCATGGAAACCCAAAAGAACCCCATTCACTGATTGCCACTAGTACTACACCATTAGCTTTTATTTTCAACAGCGATAATTTTGTAACGGTAAGAATACCGATGAAATACCACCAAGTATGAACAGAAACGTATTTCTAACAATGGACATATAAATAAGCCACTCTGAAATTTTTGCTGATAGCTCTCAGGCAGCACGCGTAAGGGAAAAGAAAATCACCCATCGAATTGGATGTCGTGAAACAAATGTGCGTTTTACTTCGCTGAACTCACTTGTTAGACTATCTTGTTTGCAGCTCACTCTACAGGATCTGGAGTAAACTCAATGGACGCCTATACAAGTGGGTTGGGATTTACAGTTAAACGGAAAGGTTGAAGGCCGCTTAAAGGAGAGAACCAAATAAGCTAAGTCCAATGCAACCCACTAAATGCAAGAGTAACAGGCTGAAATGTAGCATCGAGATTATTAGGTGGAACGGAAGCAACTCTTCTAGCTAAATTTCATCGACAGACCACACAATGAAGTGGTACTATATTTTCGTCTTTGACCGTTATGTAACCTTTCTCGTTATTTCACTGAGACTGAAATTTCATTAAGCGACTTTTCGTCGTTGTAAGATTCAATGATTTCAATCAGTCAGTTGTAAAACTGCGTGTTGTGTGAAGTCCGATAGCTGGTTTAACTATATCTTATTGGCTTGCCATATGATTTCTTTTGTAGGAAGCGTGTAACTTATAGGAGGGATTTTTCAAACTGTTCTGACAGCACTTTCATGTTACCATTTTTCGCGTGCGTACTATTTTTGCATACTGATCCAACCATTTGAAGCAGTTGTTATCACTGGTCATCCTTCCATTATAATGGTCCTGTAGAATCAATACCACGTCTAGTTAACAGAAAATTACACCCAACCCAATGATGTAGCTAACGTCGCTCAGTCTGTCTCCACAAAAACAGCAGGATGAGCACATCATTTGAATTATGAAAGTCCCCCGATACGCAATATATTCTTAAGCAGATCGATATTGAATGTATCCCTTTGTCACAGAGGATTCCACTTGACGTTGTGTTAAAATGTCAAAAGTGATAAACGTATCGTTTTTCATTTGTTCGGCCACGCGAAACGGAAGGTATGTTCTTACAAAAAGGGATGATTTCCTCCACTTATACCGTTTAAAAAAACATTGAAGTAGAGCTTTTGCTCCTGTTAATGCTCCTCGATTATGCATGTTCTTGGCACGGGTAGGAATTAAGGTTCTATCCACATCCACAACTATGTTAGAAACTGTCATTGAATTTACGAGGGGGGGTCAAAAATTAATGCCATTTTATTTCGGACAGGTATAATTACCAACACAGAAACATGTATTATGCATCAAAATAAAGCTGGTCTACTGTGGATCACATCCCAACATAGTCACCGTTACGCTCAATAGCAACGTTCCACCTTTGAATGAACGCATGTATCCCTGCCTCGTAAAATTTTGTTGTCTGTTCTTTGAGCCACTTCTTCACTGTGGTTTTCACTTCCTCGTCACTGGAATAATGTTTGCCTCTCAAACCCTCTTTCATGGAGCCGAAGCGGTGATGATCTGAAGGCGCTAAATCTGGTGAGTATGGAGGATGCCGTAAAGTTGTCCACCCGAATGAGGCGATTGTCTCTCTCGTCTTGATGCTTGTGTGTGGTCGAGCATTGTCTTGCAGAAGGAGGACTTTGCGGATTGGCAAATCGGGTCTCACTCGTTGGATTCTTGCTCTGAGTTTCGTCAGGGTCTCGATGTAAGTGTCGAAGTTTATTGTTTCTCCTCTAGGCAAGAAATCAAGCAGAATGACACCTTGAGCATCGCAAAAGACAGTCGCCATGATTTTTCCAGCTGACTTTTGCGTCTTGAACTTTTTCGGTTGCGATGATGATGAGTGGCGCCATTCCATTAACTGCCTCTTTGATTCCGGTTCATAATGATGAACCCATGTTTCATCACCTGTTACGAGCCTTTGAAAGAAGGTGTTGTCTCTTTGACTTTGTTCAAGAAGTTCAGCGCAAGCAGTGACCCTGTCAGTCTTGCGTTCGGTAGTCAGCTCTCTCGGTACCCAGCGGGCACACACTTTTGAAAAGCCAGGTGACTGGACTATGTTGCAAGCAGTTCCATGGCTCACTCCAAGGTTTCCTGCCAAATCATCAAGAGTTATACGCCTGTCTTCTCTGATCAGAGCATCTGCTTTTGCTTTAGTGACAGGATTGACAGACACGGATGAACGGCCAAAACGAGGTTTATCGGCTACGCTCATAGTTCCCACCTTTTCATCCTTCAAACGACGAACCCACCTGCATACGTTGCTATAATCTACAGTATTGTCCTCAAACACATTTGTTAATCGTCTGTGAATGTTCATGGGAATTTCCCCCTCGGCAACAAGGAATTCAACCACTGCTCTTTGTTTTTGACGCAACTCTACGGGGGCAGCCATTTTGAATTTTCCTTGTGAGTCTAAAAACATGAAAAGTAAGAAACAAACTATTACATAACGTAAATGATATAAACATTTATGACTGGGAAAAATTCAGGTAATTTTAAGAAAAACTTCACCAGAATTAAAAACATTACTTTTTGACTCCCCCTCGTACATTGGGCTACACCGGATTATAAAATAAAGCAGTCGAACACATTTTATTTACAGATAAGTAAAAATAAACTACTTCCTCCACGACCCTCTCATTCGTGAGGCTCTAACTGTATTCAGTGCTCCTATCCAAATAAGTGAACTTACTGACACTAGCGGTAAAATGCTGAAAGCCAATATGTTGTCTACTGTAACGGTCATCCCTATTCCCTTTACCAGTTGCATGGCAAAAATTCAAGCTGCATCTGCAGGATTCTTTCTGTGCACCAGTTGTACAGTCGCTCCTAGGCGTCCAAGTTGTCCCACTTCTTTTTCACATCCGTTGCACCAAAAACGATCACGTTTTAATAGCAGGAGTGTTGCATTGTGTTCGTATCAATAACAGTGTAGATGGGCATCTTGCAGCTGCAAACTACTATGTGCATTCACGTCTCTGACAAGGCAGAAATCGATTACCAACTGATAGGGGTGACGACTGTCGTTAGCCCATCTTATGCAAGTCACCTGTTTCAACTTTCAGAGACTACCACTGGTTTAGGTATTTCGCTGCTCGCCCTGCGTGGCAGTTCGATCGCACTCTTTATCGCCGATCATAGTGAAAACAGCAGTGACTGGATACTTGATCGTGTAGACTAGGTTATCCAACTTACACCATAAAATCTATGCGTACAACGAGGTTATTCAGGTTGGTGATGTGACGGTTGTAATCTATACATGCCCTCAGTTCAAGCTACCCCATTCACTACTACTGTCCGTCCCGCGCTCCACCAGTTCCTGGCAGATCCCCAAGGCGAGATGGTCTTACCTTTCTCTAGTTGCGTCAGATCTCTGTTAAATACGGAGCATTGCGTGCGCAAAATTAATCCAGCCGCCACATATCGCACATGCTTCTCCACACTTGACCCCGGGTTGGAGCGAAGCTTCAGGTAGATCTTGCTTATTGCTGATGTGCAGTATGCTTTCTAGTTGCATTTGAACTTGAAGTTAACATACGCAGATAAAATGTTCCGTATCGTGTTACATTAGTGTTCATATGCAGTGACCAGGCAAGAGTTAATTCGAATGACTCCCACAACAAATCGTTCTTTATCACATCATAATTTTAATCATTAAGTTAAAATTTGCACCACTTACCACACGTCCGCATTACTCCCTCAACGTTAGACACGGTGATGCAAATCAAGTCATCACTCAGTGTACCCCGTTAAATGGTAAACTGCACTGTCTGCTCTATGAACAACGAACGATATTCAGAGCCGAATTCAACCACATACCTTAATTTGATGTTATCTTGCTATTATTATGTTACTTGCTGGACATCGTCGTTCCGCATGAGTTCGATAGCTTTTCATGATCGAAGACCCTTTTGATCTCATGTTCCAAGCTATTTAATAATACCGCTTTGCCATTCAGCCTCCAAATGTAACGAATTTCCTCAGAATTACATGACAAGCACACCTGTTTGAAGATCAACCCAATATAATCAGATTACTGATGCACAAACCCACTTCCTAACTGCAACCATCGAAACCTCCCTTAATTCTTCCGAATTTACAACTGTCCCTGTGGATTCATACAGCAATCAGAACCACCTTGCACCTGATGCATTAGGTTACTCAGGTATGTGCTAATTGTCAACCGCGTTTATAAATAGGTACATTATCGTCTCTTACGAATGTCCGAAATTTTCCCTGTTTTGATTTGTCTACTGCACCTTCAAGATGTGTTTTT
>JTDE01000642.1:115663-126043 GCA_014338405.1 Paragonimus skrjabini miyazakii
ATTCCATCAGTTTTAGGTCATAGTATTTAGTTTCCATCAACTAAAGTACTTGGTGTACAAATCAAAGATTTAAAAAGACTATTCTCTGACTCCACTAAAAACACCAATTTTTCTTAGGTTCGGGTAATTCTTTTTGCCATTTCTTTTCTCCCTTTTTATGATATTCCCGGCTGGTTACAAGTTTCATCCACAGTTATAGGAAAGCAGTCGACTTCAGTCTAGTCAATTAACGACGCAGTGAACACAATGATAGAAGAGGAAAAATGTTGAGATCCTGACGGACACATGCTCACCAATGACTGCAACTCTACCGTGTCAGAAAGTTTTTTCAAACTAAGGTGAGGATGATCGAGAATTATCCAACCGAGCTGATGTTACCTATCAACCAACTCTCGTCTCATTACACATTCCTCAATAATTTCACTAAATTGATTTGTTCCCACAACTTGGGACGGGACATTTTCTATGTTAATCCAACTGCTAACATCTTCGCGAATGCTTTCTCCAAGTTGCATGTTAACAATGGGTCGTGGAGAAATCTGTAGGAGAGTTCTCGTTTTGATGTCGCTGAAGTTGTACGTATTCTTCTGAGTTTGTGTTAGACGTTTCACACAGAATGATACTTTTTATAAAAAATTGGTTTAGGCTATCAGTAAATATTAGTTTGGAAAATACCATATGCTACCAAGTGAAGGGGTCTGAAATTAACAAACCCAAATCCCCAAACTATCTAAATGCCCTCGTATTCTTCGGTCTTGCACAAAGTAGTTGCGACAGGTTAACTGGCAAACCTTGATAAATTTTGTCCAATGTTTTTTCGTAAATCAGCGATTACCCACTAGACAAGTTAAACACCTCATCAATCACTCTAACTAAAATCTAACAACTGTGCTAATTGTGTACATCAAGCATGTATCAAACGTTATCCTTAGATAAATTCCTGTTCCTATTGCCAACGATGTGTACTCCACCGCCATACCATGTAAACATCTCGATGTTTTTCTGCACAAGATGCTGGGTTTTTCCATATCCATCTGAACGTCGCTGATCCACTGTCAGTCCTTCAAGAAAGTAAACAACCTTAAACTTGTCTCAATTTATTCGTTTGTTGACCAGAGGCCTTTCCAAGCAACAAAATTTCTTTGGACGCAGTCGAATCAAACTACATTGAACACTTGCTTGTCAGTTGCGCAGTCCCATCAGCATCGCCCGAGACGGCAGAACACAATCCTTTAACTCTATGTGAACTCAGTCATCCGACATATTTTAGCATATCCGTAGTACCACTTTCCATCCAGTTGTCAACTGCTTCTACCGAGGGAATTTCAGAAATAACATGCCGCTTTCAGTTAGACGGAACAGTATTTGTGATTCGTCTTAACGTCAAACATCTTTTCGGTGTGACGATTGCAGCAAACGTTTACGGTGTTCTTCTTCCACTGCGATTTTCTAACTGTAGTAGTAGTACGTAAACAGGTTCCCTTCCTTCTCCTATGGCTACACCACCGACCACTTTACATCCACGAATGTTTGTACACCGGAACGAAAGTTTCATCATTATAAGACAGTTCAGTATACCCGAAAGCATACCGCTTATTAATTCGCAGTGATCGATGTCTTGCAGACTTTATTTATCATTGTTTGTCCCTAGTTCTTTGAGGCAAACGTAACGGCATTCTGTCACACTAAAGGTTTGACTACTCTGATTCCGACTACCTTGGAAAATTCACAGCGCTTTCCGCCGTTCCTTGGTTAACCATCCCCACAATCATTATCAGTGCCTCGACTCATTTTTTACCTAATCTCTACACAACACTAACCACCACGAGTTCAAGTAAGTATACTTAATTGCTTCAACGTTCCGCGTACTCTTTCAGCAGTTTTACTTCAGGGTCCCTCATTATAGAAGTCAGTTGCGCAATAAGTTAATCATGCCTCCCTTTCGGCTTCTGGCTTCATTTGATTACACTAACCACTGATCCTAAGCGAGCAGCAATAAATTGTAATTTACTTACTGCGAATCATTATGTTTAATAAGTATCATAGCGTGGCCGTGGTTCTAGTCCCGGCGGTAGCGAGGATATGCACTACTGACGAACTCTAATGAGAGCGAAACTTGAGTCTTGTGCTTCTTTTTGAAACGGGCCGACTGGAAAGTCTGATGGAAATGCGACGGCTGTGACCAATTGTGGATGATGTTCAATCTATATGAAAATCAAAATCCCCTACTACTCATAAACATCATTTTTACTGAACGGTTTTCAAACTTATATAGAATGCTTCTTGTTAACAATTTGTTATGTTTTGTCAAGGCTTCTCAGAATTGTGTGCTCTCAAGTCTACTCTCAAGTGAACAAACTAACTTCATTAACTTAAGACATTTTTATTTTTTCTAGTCTTTTTCAACACAATGGCATAAATTATATGATATAATATATAATACGTTGAGTATATAAACATGGACACCAGTTTATAATTATCGGTGCACCATAATTGAGTCATCAACATAGGAAATCTTGGACACACATCTCGTTGATGTTTCTCATGAATTTCACGCCGGAACGAAACGTCAACATATTATTTGGCCCTATATGTCAGCATACTATGAGATGGTAGATATTAACAAAATGCAAAGCTTTATCTAGGTTCATTCACTAATAAATACAACCTGAGGTACATTCATTTGAAATACAAACTGCAAGATACTTTCGAAAATATTTGTGCAACATAACCATTTGTAGTATACTTGTGAAAAACAAGTGAGAGATCTATAACTTATTCGACTTTATCTGTAGTTTCCACAGATCCACATTCCTCATTCTCATATCTCTGAAAACCAATTCTTGTTTCAACACGTGGATTTCACCTTGTCATTTGAAATAAAGTAACAAAAATTTTCTGTAAACTTTTTTATCAGTCAAATATAACTGAAGTGATCATGATCATCCCACACCAAATGCAACAACTTCATCAGATTTACTAAATTGTTTGTCGTTCCATTTGTGAACTTGAACATAGGATAACTATGTTTGGAATTTACTATCTATCAACCAGCCATTTTCATCTCAATCTGACTTTTCTTTTTAGTCCAAGTGCTGGACGTCTGTTCATTGAACATTCCCTCAACTAACTTTCATGAGTTTCCAGCTAACGCGATCCCCCTTAATTAGTGTGCAATATATTGAGTGAAATCAACTACATCAATCTTTCGGACTATGCCACTTAATCGTGACAGTTCTGATTTGACTAGCACAAGTGAAATTAGCGCAAAACGTATCGCTTCATACAAACTAAGCACAAAAGTGGTGTTGAGTCTATAGATTCTCTTACTAGTGAATGGGATTTCCAGTTTAACTTTATTGAGGCGTTGCAACTTTTGCGCTGGCAATCACATTAAGAACGAGAATCCAGCGTGGTTGTTTTAACCCGTCCCTTCTGCATTGATGTAGAATGAGCAGTACTTGATTGTCCTATTTATGGGGAGATAATTGAAGCGAGGTCGCAGAGAAAATAATGAATCAATCAAGCCGTGATTGCAGGCGTAAACATCGCACGCTCTCTTTAACAAATCGTGGTTTTCGTCTGAAGACTTGAAGCGCCTTTCTCTCGCCATACATTTTCCAAAGAACACAGTCAAAGATTGTGGCTGACGGTGTCCAGATCTATCCTTATTTTTGGTTAACACAGGTGTTCCACAATTGTTTCTGTCTTCATGGTTCCCACAACAGAACTACCATACGTGAATATCATCAGCGCTCACTAGATTACCAAATCTCTGACCACGTTCGAGAAAACGGAATTTTAATTATGAATACAACTGTTTAACGAGCTACTGATAAATGACCTAACATTGAAATATATTTTAAGCTACTCGCTTATTTTAGACACACCTGAGCAAAACGAAATAATCAACCCCATCAACCAGCAGTATTTTAACTCCTCTCACCCAAAGTTATCTTCACTTGGCCAATCCTACTCTCAGACCCCGGGTTGTTTACACCTTAGCAAAGTTTTCTCAAAACTACATTGTTTCAGTAGTTTGTCTAAAACAAACAATGAGAGTTGTTGTTGGACACCGAGTGTGATTGCTAAGAGTATGCACGATGCTGCTAACCACGATAACCGCAGCTCCCTTTGCAGCGGTTGCAGTGGTCCACCTTAAATGTGACAGCAAATTTTACACTACCACGATATCGATAAGGTAAGAACATAGTTAGTTACACGCTGATATTTTTCACTTCGATACATCAACAATGATGCATGATTACGATGGACTGTTACAGCAAAACAATTTAATTCGTCTCTTGTAGTATTCCACAACAAGAAGCGCAACAAGGCACATAGAGTGAACCGGCACCAATGCAGCTTTAAACAAACTTGTGGCCCAAATTCTATTCTGTTAACAATGGTGACATTCGACCTCACACTTTTAGTCATTTGCAATCGATCACTTACAAGCGAACACCCCCAACATGTTTTGTTAGTTGGGGTTTAGAGGTAGAGCCAAGCTTATAAGATCGAAAAAGTGCTCGGAACGATATCCTCACGAGTAACCTGTGTAAAGCAAAGTTGCCGACCAAAATCAAAACCGTACGCAGTTCTCGACAGTAATGAAAATAAACGGACTGTTGGCGAGCGGTTGGGTTTTGGGTGCGTAAAAACAAAATCGACTGAAGATTATTAATCATTAGTCCTAATGTAAGATACCAGTTATTTAGCTAAGAACAAGAATAGATTCAATGCGGAGAAGAAGTAATTATTTTGATATTTTTAAATTGATCACTTCTCATGTTCGAGTGAAGCTGTCATAATTCGGGAAAACTCTGCTTAACTCTGTTCGAACATTAAAATATCATAATTAACTTCTATTCAGCATCCAATGTTATATAACATCGCATCCAATGAAGGTTTAAGGAATTATTAACCAATACGCGAATATTTTAAGATGCAATAGTTATTGGTATCATTCGTTTGTGATTTTCTATGTCCAGTGTTTTTAGCAAACTTGGTGCTTTAGTTGAAACAATTGTAGATTTATCAACAAAAGTGAAATATATCAGAACTTTCATCTTGAATATTAGCAGAGTGTGATAAAAGTGTTATTTTTTGTTCTGACTCAGATTGACAGGCGTGATAAGCACAGATAGCAGTTGAATAACTCCAAATGATCAAGGAAGCTGGTCGTATGAGAACTACACTCTAATACACCTGCAAAATAACAAATTACTCCTTGCATGTATGGGACAGGTTTCTCAATATAGCATTAATTGATCAAATAAAGTTTCCCCTGTTTATCAACATCATCATTGTCATCAAAGCATCCATGAGCTAGACCAAAAAGTACTGTGGCTTGCGCTGACGATCACATCAACAAAGACGTGGAAAATCCTAAAATAAATGCTATTAAGAAGTTTGAAAAATACTGAAAGAAGACTAAGCGGGAGAACTAGAAATGGTATGGATACAAGTAGCCCTTCATTGCAGCACACCGCCATCTCGGATAGCGTCTCAAACCAGCGGTTTGAGTGATCACGAGGACCCCAGCCAAGCAAGTGAAATCTACCCACTTTGCTCAGTGGTGCAATCAAGATCTTCATATTTCGTGACCACATTGTTACTTAACAACCAGGCGGTTTCACCTAACTGTTAGTGGTCTCAGTATATAATTCCCGGTACGGTAAACCATAGGATGACATACGGAGTACGTGACCCAACCATCGCAAGCTGTGCAAACTGTCAACAGTCTCAAGCGGATTAATTGCAGTTAAGAAAGTAGAAGTGGAAATGCCCCAGTATTGAAACAACACTTTTCACTTTGAAGGAGCAAAGCGCATTCAACACAAACCAGCCCGGTCACTCACCTTGTCCAGCATGGTCTGCCTGTGTTCTACGGGAGAGGGGCTAAATAAGACAATGTAGTCCGCCTACTTCAAATCGGTCAACTGAGCGCCAGGAAGAAGCTCAACAGCAAGCCCACTTCATTCCCGAAGCGCACCCTCCAGAATGTCATCCATGGCCAAAGTGAACAAAAAGGGGGAAATCGGACACCCTTGAGGAACACCACTAGAAGTGATGAACGCCCCAAGCAGTTGTCCATAGACTCTCACCCTGTTTGCACAATGAGCATACAGTGATCTCAATAGATTAACGTATTTCCATGATACTCCCTTGCGAAGAAGACAGCTTCAGAGAACGTTACGAGCAACTGAGTCGAAAACAGCCTTTAGGTCCAAAAAGACCACGACCGTCGGCTGTCTGTAAGAGTGACGATATTCCAAGATCCGTCGTAAGATAAACATTCGATCAACGCACCCCCGACCGGATCGGAATCCTGCCTATTCTTTGCGTAGCTGATTTTCCCTGGGCTTAGTGAGCCAATATAAAAGGAGGCCAGTAGGTAACTTAGACGAAACAACATCAGACTGATGCCTTTGTCGTTGTCACGTAGAATTCAGGCCCCCTTTTTGAAAACAGGAATTACTGTTGACAGGCACCAATCACGAGTTACCTTTTCAGTCTCCTAAATCGTCGGGAGGGCTTTTGCCAGTTCCGATAGCAACCTTTCTCCATCATCCTTGAAAAGAGAAGGAGAGCAAAGGTCTGGTCCAGGAGTCTTATTACGCTTCAATAACTTGAGCTCAGGGATCACTCCTGCTTCCGACGGAAGATCATCTGGAATGCAATAACTGACCAATAGGGTACCGTCGTCCACGTGGTCTGGTTGAGACCAACTGATTTGTTTCTCGAAATGTTAGGCCCATCTGTCAAATCGACGCGATTGACTGGTTACTAAGGAGCCATCTTTTCCACATATGGTCCCACTTACACCGACTCGACGGCCAGTACAACCACGGATCAGGGAAAAATGATTTCTGCTATTCCCAGATAGAAAGACTCATTCCATCTCCTTCGATTTTTCGACGACGTAGTGCTCACGGTCTTTGCGCAAGCGTTTAATCAGCCTGTGTTTAAGTTCTCGACGGTCATCATCATATTCAGAACCAGGTGGGATCGAACGACGTTTGCTCAAGAGGTTTATTGGCGTGGTGGAAGTTCAGTTCCGTCACAACTGAACAGGTTCCTCGGAACATACCTGTTCACAGCATGCTTTCATAGCTACGCAGATTTATTCCCAATGTTCGTTAGAAACCTTCGTCTGACTCAAACTGGGCAACTTCCTCATCAACACCATTTGGTAAACGTTCTTTACATCCCCGTCGCTCGAATGCCAGTTAGCTACTTTGCATTTACGAGCGTGCGTCCTCTGGGCAAATGACAAAGCAAATCGGGCACGCACAACAGCATGGCCCGAGTTCAGGTGGTTGTTCCGAAAGGCACGACAGTCCTTAACAGAGTGGCGTCACCTGTCACTGACTGCTATATGATCCAACTGTGTCCACGACTGAGAAGTACACGAAGGTCCCCAGGTCACAAAGTGCTTCTTCCTGTGTTGCAATGCGGTGCTCAAAATGTACAGACCGTGGGATGCGTACACCTACAGCAGTCTGTTTCTATGGTCTGTGCGTTGTGCCCGGACAACAAACATACTTCCCAGCCGCTTCTCGTCCGCGGAAAGACGACCAAGCTTAACAGTAAAATCGCCGGCTAATATGAGGATGTCTGAGTGTTTAGTTTGCTTCAGAATGTCAAATAGAGCGTCATAGAACGGATCCTTGGTAGCATCCAAACAGCTGTCCGTCAGAGTATACGCCGATACAATGAATACACAAAGTCTTTCTGATTTGCGTCGACAGACTTTTACCGATGTATTGAGTCTGACAACGCACAAACGACTGTCCACTAGGATCCAATCGAGCAAACATTGCTCTGCTCCAGAACTCAGTGCGATTCCCACTCCAGCTTGGCCACGAGATTCAGCCTTGGCGTCGCCAGAAACCCTGAGATAGAAGCGCTTGGATCGACAGTTATCTAGATGTGAGCCCAAGTGAATAACGGTGCTAGAATCGTAGATTTCCGTCTCCGACACGCAGCATACATCAAGTTCCAGAATTGAGAGAGTACTAGCCGGAGCAGCTTGCTGAACGTCTTGTCGGACAGTGCGGACATTGAAGGCGCCAATGTTTACCAGTTGTCTTGGCCTCAGAAAACAAATGTCGTTCGAAGGCACATGGAAGGTAGAAGACATGCAGTGGTGAAACAGTAGGAGAAAGTCGTGTTTGGTTAGTAATGTAACTGTCGGGAGAATGATAATTTCTGATGCTTCCGGGCCGTTTATGCCGCGGAGGGGGTTGACTTGAGGGACCCGATCCCGAGTCTTTGACTCGAAAGTCTAACATGAGAGACAACAGGATACAGGGTTTTCATGGGGGACCCTACCCGAAACCAATGACTCTAGAGTCTGACTCATTTGGCAGTGAGAGGCTTGTCTAGCCCGCGGGCGTAGGGAATAAGACCTTGATTTCTCATTCCGAGCACTGCTACACGCAGTGGATGTACTCGAAGTTACATCGGGCTTTTGGGAGATACCAAATTATTTTCGACCGTACTGGTAATCAGCCGGCAGTCACGGTCAATCGTTGGGAGATCGGAGTGCTATTTGTTTGAAGACATATTTTTGAACCCCCTTCTTCCTTGTACGGAAGACAGCAGTACTGCTAATATAAAAATTGTTCTGTTGTATGCCCGTAAATTTGTGCTTCACTACCTGAGCGCTCTTACGCGGTCAGTAGTGAGACATACAATCCTATGAATGGAACTGCTTTTCGTCTTATTGTCCCACTTTTGCTTGTCTGACAGAGTTGCACCAGGAAGGATTAGAGTCCTAGTCAACATAGTCCGCCGGATCAAAACAGCACAAAAGCCCTACCACTTCGTCAGTGTAGCGGTGTAGGTCGGGATTTCCACTGTTACTGACAGGTAGTCAGACAGGTTTGCTAATTTTAAGTAGACAATTATGAAGAATCTGACTTGACTATAGTTACCATATCGAAATTTCTTAACTCTCGGCGTGACTTTTTGACTCAGATTGGTTAAATACTTGCTGCATCTAGGCGTTCTCATTCTGTAGGTGGTTCCATTTAACATAATGTTGACAATCTTCCAAGTTGACATTTTTCATAATTTTGTCACGTATTAACTATCACTGTTAACGATGTTTACTTCATAAACGTTTGTTGCTTAGTAGAAGCGAGTGAATGTAATTCTGTTATTCTACGGTTGGTTCATCATTTGTATCGAAAACATGCCGCATGTCACGTAGGGTCTCACTAATGACCCGCTTATCAAGGAAAGCGGCAGGTTACATCAACCACTGTATATCATTGTATATTTTTTCACATATTCATTATGGCTTACTGTTATTCTAGTTTCTACGTGATTACCACCTTACTTCAAATCCGGACTCATCTAAGTTCACAGTGTTCACGGAAATCAATTCCGTTTTCTCTCTTAGCATCAAAATGGTGAATTTCGATATATCTTTCAACAAAGTGGGAAAATATTAACTTTACATCCTCGTAGCTTGCTTCTACATTTTTCCGCTTTCATGGGACACCAATTTTTTGCCGACTGTTCAGTATATCGACAGGATAGAATGATACATGTGACTATTTTCATCTCCGTCAAGGTTACGTTACACAAAAACGACATTCTCTCCAAATTCACTGAAAATTTGCATTTTATTCATTGATACTTTCGATTTGTTTTATGGAAAGCGCTCACATAATTTTGACGGTCAGGACGTTGAGCAAAGCAAAAAGTTGGAAACATGCTAACTAGACATGGCCGCAATTTGACTGCAAATTCGGATGCAATTGTGGCCTTGTAAAACCTATCGTCAAATCAAAACCGATTCGTCCATTTTCTACACAGTTTCTCAAGTTACTGAGAAAATTTTCGTTAACGTAGTTTTGATTTACCAAATATTTGGCAGTATCCTACACTGTTAGTACGTGTGAAAGAAAACCACAAATCTCATAAGTGCGGAAAATAATTCATTCAAGAGGAGGGCGATGAACCCTCAATTGTGCCGAGATTTATCTGATCACTCTCCTCGAGGCCACATGAGGCGCCAATATTGTGAAAAATAACTTGAAAACTTCTCCAGAGCATAAACGGTAAATAGCAGGATAGGTTAGGTTGATTTCACAACTCTTACGGTACTTCTGCCTCTCGTTTGAAGCCTGGTGAATTTGAATAGCTTTTGCAAACGGCATTCAAAACGTGGTAGAAAATTTATGCATCATTGTATAATGTTTCTGCTCTGAAATTCCATAAATACTGTCAACATGACTTAGTATTAACGATGAACTTTTAGTCGCCCGTTTAGAGTCTAGAGCGAAGATGACAGGTGTAGAGATGAAGCACCGAGTTGAGTGTTGATCGTGTATATCCACTGACTAGGACTCCGGTCCTTCCAGG
>JTDE01000642.1:137375-194293 GCA_014338405.1 Paragonimus skrjabini miyazakii
CAGTCGTTTGTGCGTTGTCAGACTCAATACATCGGTAAAAGTCTGTCGACGCAAGTCAGAAAGACTTTGTGTATTCATTGTATCGGCGTACACTCCAACGGACAGTTGTTCGGATGCTACCAAGGATCCGTTCTATGACGCTCTATTTGACATTCTGAAGCAAACTAAACACTCAGACATCGTCATATCAGCGGGCTAAAAACCACGATTATTATTTTAAAACTTGTCCTCCTACATCAGTTACTTCCCCAATTGATAGTTTTCAGACTAATAGAATTTACGTAGAAAGTGACATTCCAAGGCATATCTATAGTAAACCAGGCTGAATATGAGCTAAAATACTCTTCCCGAAAGGTGTTTTATCTGGCGTAGCGTATGAGTCATCACTGTCAGTACCGTTAGCTCAGACGAGTTATTCGGTTTTTTGGGCAATAAGGACGTTGTAGTCTGCTTCCTAAACTCAGGGTCTTCTACTTAGTTCTGCCTGATGATGACTTCCTTTATTTGAACACAAGTGATAATTCATAGTTATCCCATTTTCTTAAGAACAATCAGTTTTAATAACGATGTTTTGGCATCATGTGTGTACTTTTACTCCCTGTGATCTGATATTGCCTGTGCCCTTGTACTTCTATGTGACAGCGTGACGGAGAGTTGGACAACTGTCCTACGTGCAAGGCAACCGGCGCTCCACGGTACACCTTGCGCACCACATTGTGCAAACGTTGACTAAATCGCGGTCCCAAATCTTAGACTTAGATGTGCGTCATATTGATTGGACGACGGATTTAGTAAGTGGTAGTAGTCTTTCATTCGTAAACTCAAAAACACTGTATAGGTTAGCTTCACGAACCACAAACTGGACGTTAAACACTATGCTATTTCAATTCTGAAGCTATAACAGTTTAAAAATGAAACCAGCCTTAAAGATTCTTCATTAGAATAAACGGTTGACATTTAACGCGTTTGGTTTAACCATACTCCGTAAAGGATTGTCTAAGGTCTGCATTTTACACATGCACCAACTGTGTTCGAGCATGGAGAGAACAAACGGTGGTCATTCAAACATGTTTACAGATTGAGTGGGTCGTGTAGTTAGCTAAAGCTAAAATACTGGATGTCAACTGCAGTTGACTCATGTACAGGTTGTTGCACAGACCAAAACACTTAAACCATACCGCCAAACTATTGGACAGAATGAACAGGCAAGTTAATGCAAAGTCAAGGTTGCAATTAGTTCTTTTCGGTCATTCTTATCTGGCACATACAAATACAAGGGATTTACTAAACATATATGTATATACAAAACTAGTATGTAGCTAGACGCAACAGTGATAATCATGGAAACTGTGCGGAACACAGCCTAGCAGGTTTGTGGTAGGTTTACGTGAAGCAACCAACTTCGAGTGCTATGGGACAGCATTTGATCGACATGGACCACCAAGTCACGGTTGATGGGTTTCCAAAGGTAGTCCCGTAGTGTCTCGCGTCCACTCCGGAGCCGTCAGGATGAAGCTCACATTTGCGACGGAGACAATCACAATCATACATTTTAGTGCTCAGCTGTATGTCCAAAAGAAATTCGTGCGGGTCCTGCATCCCCGTAGCCAATTATGCCTAAACCGTCTAAACTCCATTAATTCGTTAACCCTACTAACACGTTATCACATGCCAGTCACATATATCATCTGAACACAAAACGTATATGTTTGGCGGCATCCAAAACGGACTAGCCTGTCACAGTAACCGAAGCCAAAGGACGCCTGCGCTTCAAACCATCACCCCAAGTGGCTTGCACTGCACCACTTGCGGCTCTACTTACGCACCACGTATCCGGCGCGTACACACATACAAACCCACCACCACCCATTTATGCCGTCACCCATGAAGCTTCCATGATTATTGCCAGTTTTATATACATGCTTAATGAATCACTTGTAATTTTATTTGCCTGATGAAATTGACCGAAAACAGCTGTTTGCAAACTCTACTTTTCTCGAACACTCAGGGTATAACGACCCAACAGAATTTTTATCTTCAGCACAGCCGTTGGGAAGTGATGACAACTATTAACACGTTAGCCAATAAAGATCGCCTTCATTTTTAACGATGGGACCCTGCTGATTCATAAAATGTATGACCGGGGTGTTAAAGATAGGACGAGTAGTTGTGACCAACAGAGTGGCTGCTACCGTTGCTTTACTCAATGGTCTGTGGAGCAAAGACAATCTTGGGAATTGTAGGGAATATATTGTACAACTTTTATTTGCAGTAAAGCAAGGTATTTAAAATGTGTGGGCATCTGTGTGTCTTATTGACCAGGTACTTACAACACACATTATCCCGTTCACAAATTGGGACGTTCATTGGGTCACGAAAGATGTCACTTACACTGTTTGAAAAGTATGGAGAGCCAATGTTAGAATTGCCAAGCAGACTGTAGCCAGACAGGAAGATGTATGATTCTCATCCTCAAATGGGTACATTTTTTAGTACCTGAACTCGTGTACTCGTGACTAGCGTTTAGCTAATCTTGACTGAACGCCAATCTCACTTTGGCTTGCGAGTGCGAGTTCACATGTTCTTCACGGATTCTCTTGTCTGGACGCCATATTCCGAGCACCAAATACTATTGGGTGTGGGTTTACTGAAAATCACACATTCACTTTGGAGAACCGACGACGAGGTTCCTTGTGTCAGACAGCCTGCAAAGCTGTGTGAAATTGTGTTAAACTGAATGAAAAAATGATGGTTACCTAGGGTATCAGGTACAAAATGGCTGCAAATTAAATTCTCCGTATTCCCCAATGACATCTTATTCTGCTAAACAAAGACGAAAAGTTTTATTCACATTGACTGAGCGTAAGTTCATTCACCACAAATATGAGTTGTACAGAAAATCTGAAGAAGTGACAGTAAAAGCATATGCATATCTGACTCGTGCTAGCTGACTGTGGAAGGCGAGAGTTGTATAAATTCCGTGTAAACAAGAAGAATGACTGATGAGTGGTAGAGAATTTCAGTTTTCATATAAATTGAACATCATCCACAATTGGTCGCAACTATCGCATTCCTATAGACTTTCCAATCGGCCCCTTTCGAAAAGAAACATTAGACTCGAGTTTTACTCTTATTAGGGCTCGTCAGTAGTGCATATCCTTGCAACTGACGGGGATAGAACCCCGTCCACGAATGGTAAGCCTTTAAAAATGCGACATTTGCGATCAATTGCGAGTGATTTTGATTCCATATGAAAACCAAAATTTCCAACAACTCATCAGTACTCAAAATACCGCTCAATAAATTGAGGCTTTCAATGATTTTAATTTGCACAGAAGTTCTACTCGAGGGGTCATCGATTGAAGTTAACAGACAGTAACTATCTCTTCTCGAGGCGGTCGGGCATCATGATCATTACTCACAAACAAAAGTGGTTGAGCGTTCACAGATGATAATTCGGTCGTGCCTAATGTGAGGTCAATGGCGCAGTGATGAACACGGCTGCTTCATGAAACCGTGGTCGGAGTTCTACTCCCGGCCGTGACAGGGACATACGCCACTGACGAGCTCTAATGAGAGCGAAACTCGAGTCTAGTGCTTATTCTCGAAAGAGGCCGACTGGAAAGTCTAATGGGAATGCGACAGCTGCGATCAATTATGGGTGGTGTTCAATCCAAACGAGAATAATCTTGGTATATATATGAAGTCCGGTGGAATACCTCTTAAGCATTCACATGGTCATTGATTAAAATATCTGTTTAAGATAAACTAATCTAGACTTTCAAAACTTCTTCGGTGCGCTAGTGTAGTTAAATCTTTTGACCGAACGTAAAGATACTCATGTCATTTTTAAATACAACAAAACAGATAACAGTATTATGCTGTCAGTGTTTGGTTTCATACCTCTGACGTATATCCTATATTCTCGACAGTTGCTTCACTTTTTGAAAAATGAACACAAACTGCGAAAACCAGATGTAATCCAAATTGTATCTGCGTCTGTGAGCACGGTTTGGTTTTGGTTGATTTGCAGGCCCTACCACAAGATTAATTTGTGGGTAAACAATAAAACTGAATGAATATTGCCCATACTTACGACATAAATTAGGAAGATAAGCACATGAAAGTATAACAAAAAGTCATTCAATAAACCACGTTGTTTACTGTCAAACTCGCATGGGCTCACGCTAGGAACGCCCTTGGGTTTATGAACGGGAATTTCAGTCCAAAAAGCAGCTTCAGTTTCTATTCACACGCGGTGTGTACGTCTGTCAGGTATATGTACGTGGCGGACACCTTCTATCGTGCTTTTTTGCTTGCCATTTCTCGTCCTTTTATCCGATCTCCTTGAATCATGGCTTTTCCGATTGCCTGTATTGTCCGCAGTCCACCAGTTGTGGACTTTAGCCATATCTCACCAGTGCGTTAAGATATTCCACTGAGTGTTAGAATAATCATGTCTCCGATTTCGTCATCTTTCTCAATGGAAGATGTAA
Organism: Paragonimus skrjabini miyazakii; assembly: GCA_014338405.1. NCBI lineage: Eukaryota > Metazoa > Platyhelminthes > Trematoda > Plagiorchiida > Troglotrematidae > Paragonimus > Paragonimus skrjabini miyazakii. The sequence goes on from JTDE01000642.1 coordinate 141,872, forward strand.
ACCACTCTGTCAACAAAACGTGACTCGACATTAGAATTACGAACCATAAGCTAGAACATCTGAAAGAACTTTCATAAGAGACAGTAGGGACTAATACACACAGGCACATTGTTTGTCTTCGCAAGAGAGGGAAAGGATAAACTTGCCCCATATAAGTTCCAAACATGAATACCTAATAAAGTGAATAATAACAACACAACACAACTTCGGGTGATGATGAAAAGCACGATTAGATGGGCTGCATAGAACGTACGTTGCAGAACAGCTATGAGGTAAACGGTGATAGACACTCAGATTGAGAGCTGTTGAAGCGAAGTGAGGTAGTGGAAAACCAAACTGAACTGCAGCCGTAAAACAAACGTTTACAACCATTCGTGAGTATTAACCATAACAGTCCAATTAGTATAATAGCCTGTATATTAGGTACGTAAGCGTCTAACAGAAGAGCATTTGTTTTGAAATTTTGAGCACTTACAACATTTTGTTGGATTACACTGAGATACAAGTCAGTGATTAACATGAACCACCATTCTCATGTAGACAGGTAGCACACAGACTACTCTAATGCACGCAGACTAATTACAGACCACATACCTGCTAGGTCCATTTCTCTATCCGACAATTTAAATAACTGTCTATATCTCTCAGATGTCTGAGTGGACGTTAACTAGGACATAACTATCATTTGTTTCATCATATATGCTATCCGACAATAGAAAACATTGTTACTTGTTATTGTGAATGAATACAGTCAATCATGTATTGTCAATTTGCATTGGTTACGACCGCAAGCGTTCGAAATGGTGCTGAAATTATTTCATAATACATACCATGTCCGATTACTTTCTTATTTCAACGAATCAAGTTAAGACATTATGAATGGGGGGATGAACCAACAAAACTACATGGTACGAGCGAGGGCCTTCTTCATTCGGACACTCGTTTTATAAGAACTGTTTCTGAGGTGGGGACTAACGTGCAATTAAGTCGCAACATGTTTTACGCTTTAATAACAAGGATGAGTTAAACCTACCTAGGATTGTCATCACACGTAAATTCCCCCCGTCATAGATGATGTTTACAGAACCAGCACCCAACAGAAGAAAGTTTTGACTCTCACCCAGAAGGATTGTCAGTCCTATTCCCCGTCAAGGCTATCCTTACCTGATAAGTCCAAACAAAACAAGACATTACCAGGCGCGGAATGTCAGCTTGTGAGTGAATATGAGGAAACACTGTGCTTAACACAGTTTACTGGTAAGTAGTAGAGAGTTCAGTTGTTATAAGTTGAATATCACTCACAACAGAACCCAGTTGTCGCATTCCTATACACAATCCAATCAGCCTGTTTCGAAAAGAAGCAGTAGACTCGAGTTTCGCTCTTGTTGAATCTCGTCAGTAAAGCATACCTTCTCCATGACATTGTGATCGGAGTTCTACCCCCGACCGGGACGAAGACATTCATTACTGACGAAATGACATGTGCAAAACCTGAATACATTACTTCTTCTAGGAAAGAACTGACTGGGTAGCGTATAGGAATGTGGCAGCTGCGATCAATTCTGGGTGATTTCCAACCTGTTAAAACTTACCGGAGTGTGTATTTTGCATTAATATTTGGCTTGATTGGTCTTGTCTTGTCACGTATTCATAAGCAGGAGATAACACGTTATGTTTTTATTGCATCAAAACCCGTCAGAACACATTTTGAATATCCCAGTGATACTAGTCTATCTTTTGTTTTGATAAAAATATGCAACGAACCAGATTTTCTACTAACTTTCTCCCAATGTTTTGCATTTTTTATCGTTTTATTTGGCGACAGAAAACACCACTCTGTTTCCGATATTTGGTTTCGGTTGCTATTTTGAACCAATACTACCAGTAAACAATTTGTGAATTGTTTATCTTTTCGAATGTGGGTGTACATTTTGTCCGAATATAATGCTTTGCTGGTTAATGTATTTATCAATGTTAGAGGTATATCTATCTTGTTACTAGACCATGTAAATCACGAATCTATCCGGTCAGCTGTTACCGTATCCCTCACATAGATGGATAGGTGACTTGTCTTTGTTGTTCAAAATCTATTAACTGTGATCTGGGTTGTCACGCCCTACTGTTTATTCACCATGGTGACGACCAGTGTTGAAATAGACACTGTCAGCAAGTGAAAGAAAAATGTGGAAACGAAGCATGAATTTTTTTCACAAGTTAATTGATATAAATCAAACAGTACGTAGGTCTGTTGCCTATGTGTATAATCATCAATACAACGTAGCTGGTAGTTTCTGCTTGCATGTGATTGTGTGTGTGCCTGTGTGTATCTCTAGCCGTACGTCGATGGATGCCTGTGGTGTGTCGACATGGGAATGAAGTGATCTTGAAGAGAAAGTATGTGAAAGCAAAATGCGGGGGCGATTGAGAAAATAGGAGAATTTAGTTATTCCATCAGTGTTTCCTAAAGTTCTCGATCTGAGTTGCACGCCCACTGAACTCCTGGCTTTCGTATTGCAAACTTTCAGTCGATCGAAAAGACAACACGGGTTGACCGCTTATTTCTGTGTTTGTGTGTTTGTGTGTGTAAATGCACCCGTATGTGTACCGCACGTAAAGTCGATTACCGTGCGCGTTTCTGTTCGATTTCATGGCTGACAAAAATACCAAATGCAAATTAGCCGTTTTTGTTCAGAAAAGAACACACTCTCCTGTTCGTTTCAATTGTGACGATGGTTCGTTTAGAGTTGTGGTTGAAAACACATACTATCGGAGAATTTACCGCCAAAAGAAATTCGCATACGTAAAAATGAAAGCTAAATTCAACAGTTGCTCGTTGTACATTGACTCAGTGACTTTTGTTAATTAGAAATAGGGACAGCTGTTTCGTTTCTGAAGTAAAAATTGAGTATTTTATACAATTCTATCTCAGCTATCAACAAAATTTCACCTTTCAATTTCCTTGAAGGAATTTAAGTAGGAAATAATAAGTAGTATGATCTATTCTGAAGTGGTGAACTGTTGACCAAGCAAACTTTTATAGGTCTCTATAAGAAGAGGAAAGTTTCCGGTTGCGTTTTTCTATCCGTGTGTTGGTCAGAGAGTAAATAGACGTCAATACGTAGCAAATGAAGAAAAACATTTTGAAAAGACTGTAGTGTAGTAATGTCAGTATGAAAAGACATTCTGACAGATGTGCATATTCGGTGATTTAGGTGGGCAGTTCAGAATGATGATCAGAAAACTTATAGTATGAGGGTATCTTTTAGGTAGATATCAATCGAATGGGGTGATGACTGCGAAACTGATTTGGCCCTAACCGTAGAGTTAGGTGGGGCGCTCCAACTTGACTATATCTATACTATAAACAAGTTCTGGGTTATAATAAATGACTGTTCAGGTGCCAATTTTTGCTGAAAGAATCGAAGTCTGATACTGAGCTATCTGGTGAAAATCGTCTTCTTTAAAGTATCCAAACTGCACTGAGAACTGATCTAATGTTGCCAGTCTGTCTAGATTAGAAAAACTTCTAAGCCCGGAGACTTATTCAATGGTCCATCTCTCTAAGTTCTCACTAAGTCTCAAATGTTTCTGATGATTATTACCGTACGCTTTTATGTCGGTTACCAGGTGTGTGTCTTGGGTCAGACACTGTGGGAGAGTCTAAGCAGTGGAGCGTTAAACAGTTTCCCAGGAACGTAACATATACGTTACCTGACTTGAAAAGTACTGATGCATAAACATTAGATAGGCAGAAATATAAGCAAACGAATAAAGCATAACACCAAACCTGGTTAGTAAAGTATTGACCATATGACCATCTTTCAATCCGGTGTCACTCTATACATGAAGATGTTTTGTGGTTGGCGGGGAAACTGTCAATTCAGCTGGAGCAAAACGGCAACTGTGTATAAGCGTCGTCACACATGGCTTAGGCTACACCACTTGTGGTTCCATTCACATAATGTGTCTGGTGTAAACCTGAAGGAATAGGGTAGGGTGGGATGTGAGTAGGAGGTAGTATAATTCAGATAGCCAGTATTAGTTAGCCAGATGGTGAAATAATGTGAAAGGCGAAGTCTGAAACTCTTGAAAATAAGAAATAATTGACAACTAATAGTAAGACCTAACCCAGGGGGATCAAACAAATAACGGAAACATAGAAAAACAGGAATTCTAAAATGGAGATAGGAGTTGGCGCATATTATATGAGATATAGTGAAGAGATAAAATTAATCTATGAGTAAGGAAACAAGCGACAATTTTAAACAGTACTGGAGACATGTAAAAGTAGCAGCTGGATATGACCCAGGACTGGGGTCCAAGTGTTAGCGTCGTATCTGTGGTACAGGATGGCTGACGAGAACAAAGTATCTCATCTGCGTTCCTATGCATTCCAGTTTGACTTGTTGCTTTCTCAAAAACAATGGTCACTCGCTATTCTTCACTGTCTACAGGTAGTGAACTCTGGCCTACAAGTAGCTACTTGCGAATGGTCGTGATAAATAATGGTGTTGAAGCACCAGAATGGTCAGTATTTCGGAGGGGGGCATATATGCGGTGTTGTTTCTGAGTTCTAGACAGCAACTTTCAATTTTGCAAGGTAAATCGTCACAACTAGTTTACGTTTAATGGAAAATGTCCGCCGGATGCGCACGGCCACTTTAGTAGCTTTTGTGAATATCACATGAATGTTATCTACACATCTTATTAAAGAAATGAGAGAAGCTAAGTTGGTTTGTCCGTTTACCTCAGATTAAATGGAGTCTCTAGACCAGTGTGGAGATCAACGGCATTCACAAAAACTGTGCACAACTTCGGTTTTAATAACCCGTTATTGCCTACAGCCTTCTCACTCCAAACTTATCCATCAGTTCTCGTCTGCTCTATGAAGTCTCGGTTTCACACAAGTTTTTTGATGGCCTGTCGCAACCAGTTATTCACGGTCACCTAATCAATGGTGACCGATCGATTCCGTAGGTCACTGAAGTGTATGCGCAAGATTCACGTCATTTCTTTCAGCTGTGTGCAAGAAACTCCAGAGTTTCCGTCCACTAGTTCTTTAGTAGTTTGGAGGAACACACTAAACTTCTGATTAGATGAATTATAAAATCGTCTACGGTCGATGGCTTACATCGACCTGTACCAATTCTCCTATGCTTATTTAGCAAACTTCAGGAATTTTGCCGTTGACTAACTGATCCACTCCATAGGAACGTTCGATAATTTCAACGTAACATTTATAGTGAAAAGCAGAGCACCCTCAAATTTTGAAAATATCCGTCATAAAACCACATTCCACTTTCCTCTAACCATAACAAGGCCAACTGGCGAAGATCGATAAACTGAGTTCAGACTAGCTCTGCTGACTTTGTTTGCTGTAACAATCTAGATTCGGCAAAATTTCTCTGACAAAACAAGCCAATACAAACACTTTTCTCGACAAACGTGTAGGGCAAACTAAAAGTTAGACACCGTCTTTCCTACGCAGTTCAACTGTAAGTACGAATTTTTGATTTTATTCATCGCAATGAGCAGCATCGAACTCAAATGTGTATATTTACATCAAAGTACTATGCAAAATAGTATAGTGTATGTATGTATGTATATATTTGTACGCATATGTAAATATATCTACTATATAGATTGAAAATCACCTATAATTGATCGCAGCTGTCGCATTCCCATTAGACTTCCCAGTCGGCCTCTTTCGAAAGGACTCGAGTTTCGCTCTCGTTAGAGCTCGTCAGCAGTGCATATCATCGCCACTTCCGGAACTAGAACTCCGGCCATGCTTTTATGAAACAACCGTATTGGCCGCTACACCACTGACCTCACAGCGGGCATATATAATAACTTGGACCCAATGATTCTCACTACAATTATCACCCGTAGAACCCTTGCGGTTTCCTGGTGTGACCGTAGCATGGAGACTAAATACAACTGAATCTCACATAGTCCAGGTAACAGTGCATTCAGGACGGTAAGTCAACAAACCAAAATGAGCAGAAATTAGTAGAAACTAAGTGTATATTTCGAATCATCCGGTCGTGTCAGTTGACAAAGTAAGGTAAATGCAAAATGCATTACGATACTTTAATGATCAGCAAAATGGTTCATAGTTTCGTTTGTGAAATTATCTTCATGGTTTATTGTATGCATCCTTACTTCAACGAACAGATCACTGTATGGTCAGTACTCACCAGCTTTTGTGAACCACACTTGAAAGAAGAACATTGCAGTGGATATTGACTTTCAGATGCTCTGTTATTAGACCAGTGCTAACAAAAATAGGCTCCATTAACGTAAATTGTATCGACAGCAGTTCTTCCTTTCGTTCCGGATAATCGGATGAACAATTGGTTGGTAGCAGCAACAAAATTGGCAGCTACCCTCTTTACACTTTTGTGACAATAGTGAAAGAAAACGTTCACAGGTAATAGCGGAAGTAAATGTTTTCTTTGGGTGATTCAGGTCTTTGGTTTTGCTGAGTGAATGTGCACAGTTAGAAACAACTGAAGTTTTGTGATTAGATGACCACCCGGACAGCAATGTTCAGGCGTTCACACAATCTTACCAGGAAATATGATCCAGATAAATAGTCCGAGAAGCATGTGGGTGTGTGGGTAAACTTTTCACAGTCGTTGAAAGTACGCAATAAAATCGACGGTTGCAAAAACAGTGGCTACAATCACTTACGAGTGCTCTTCAGATTACATCATCTAAAATCCTTCAATACTTATCTGCCCACATAAATCAAGTTCAACGGGCAAATCTGCGAAGAATTTAAAAGAACCCTAGTTATCTGGATTTACCAGTGAAAAAGTCATGCAGAAGCAGATAAACTTTGCGTTATCTAACCTCAAGTCAAGGATGTAGTTTATATTAACACTGATGGCCATAATTGTCTGTGTGATGGAAGACATATACAGGATACTGAACAACAATTTCAATGATATTTAACTAAATGTACTGACTACCAGAAAACTGCACGAAATTCATCAGGCATCAGTTTACCAGGAAAGACAAGCACACACAAGAGCCAACTCCACGCTTCAATATATACATCAAGTTTAACAAAACTTATGAGGTAATGCATACCTGAAACGTGTAGGAGATTTAAATCTGATCATGCCTAAATCCTGACGTAATACATTTGCAGTTGAAACGGACGAATAACTGATATTTAATAATAAGTTGAACGGTAAACCATAGTTTGGAAGCAAAACGAAGGACGTGAATGTGAAAAACAAAAAAATAGTCTTCAGAATCGTACCTAAACGCTCAACATCAAAGTGGTTATACCTTGCAACCAAACAACCGAGCTGTCAGTGAGCAAATGACATCATCCTTATGGCTTTCATTGACCAGCTTAAATAATTTCAAATACTTCACAGAAAACTCAGTCTAACGCAGGCAGTATTCACATCACTCAACTAATTGGACAAACTTGACGTGGGTTGCTGTTGGTGCTGAATTTGCCGGAAAGCTTACTGCAGAATATAACCTGAGATGGAATACGAGAGATGATCACTCAGAGTTTGAGCATGTACTAATCTGCTACACTTCTGCTTTCAAGCAATTTCAAAGGTAGAGATTGGTTCACTTAATCGCGCACATCTTTGTAAACAAGAAAACCTGTCATTGTTCACTGACAACATTCAGAGAGCTCTTCCAGGATTTGATGAAGGGTCAACTCTGAAGTCAACATTCCCTATCCGTTCGAATTCCTGTCTGATTTTCCCTATTGTCTTCCTCCCAGGTTACAATGGGTCAACAAATTGTGCTGAACCTTTGGACCCCACTTATAACCAGGAGCAAGCTAACTTCTGGGCGCTTTTTCTTTCTACCCCTAGTTCTGTTGTTGAATACAAGAACTGTTAGTGACTGACATTCTCAGTAAATTATATTAGCTTGGACATTTGTCAGATCGTTCAGTACTGCCTCATAGGTTTCGGGAAGGGGCAAAAACAGTAACCAATAGGCTGTGTTGACCTTTTCTACTGAGCCGAATAATTTAGTTCTCAATCCGTTTCTTACAAATAGTACAAAAATTCGTATGAATACTGAATAACCGTTAAACACAGTCTTCAGAACTGCTCTGTTTTTGAATAGATGAATCTAACGTACTTCATCCAAAGGAAAATTTGTGGCGTATCTACTTAATTCGCCGCATTATTGCAATTCGGAATGCTTGCTCACATGCTGTATTTCGGTGGTTTATATTTCTTAATGAACGTACAAGCGTTTTACTCCCATTGCAAGGGCTGACTTCCGCAATGGATGCATATCAGCTGAAAGCTGATTCCCGATGCCCAGAAACTCAGAAAATCAATTCATTCTGGTTGAGTAGTAGGCAATCGCGTAAAGTGTTTCCGCCAGTCACCTGTAATTCACGGATGATGTCCAAAATCAAGACCTTGAAAGATTCTGGATTGTTTTTAATCAGAGGAAGACTCACACTGATTTGCATCACACCACATAAAAATTTAGTAGCAGATGGTCGCGTACTAGTCCAATCAACATATCAATTTGGAGCGAACAGCACTTATTGTTATCAGGTAGGCAAGCCTAATGCATAGTGGATGAGATATGATCTCATCTATCATCAATTGCTCCTTCAACATGGGCATTCGGTTGCATGGAGCTACTGTTCATCTACGCTGTAGGTAACATTCACTCTATGTAGATTAGCCCATAAATCTACGTCAAATAGTTTCACACTGACTTCCTGTGACTTGTCCGACCACACACTGATTACCAGCTAATTAGTTTTTCCGATTATGCTATGATATTTTACAACTCTGCCCGTAAAATTTAACGTGCTAATGTCGAATGAATGAACGCATTAGATGGGATAAACTAATGGATACTGTCCTCGGGATTCGCGGACAGCCTAAGTTACTATCTTTGACGGGAACAAGTGTTATGAAGGAAACTTTCATTATTGGTTATTTTCCGACATACCGAAAAGTTGCTGTCATGGCTTTATCGTCCATAGGATATTAAATATCCTTATATGGTCTAAGTCGCTGTGGTGTCTATTAAGCACTACACAACTACTTTCCATTCCAAGGTGAAATGGACTACTTAATCGGCACACAAATTATGTATTGCGTTATAGGTTTAAGCAACTAATATTGTTGATAACACTAACGTACTTCAAGTTTAACTTTGTTGTGAACCTTTGAAGAAAAAATGCTGGTTTTTTCAAGATATATTAAAGCGCTTTAAGAAGAACGAATTCTCCTCCTCGTAATAAATAAAACGGTATATTTTTACCTCCAGAATAACGCGACTCTTCCAATCAATTACTCTGAGGACAAACCAAAAGACGTATGCAAAAACAGATTTGTTCCGCTCCAAAAACATCTGCGCCCAGGAGAAAATTACAGGGTAGTTATATGGTGTACAGCGACCTACAAACATTCTCGAATCAGAAGATTGAAGGAAAGATATCAAAAATAGTAGTTAAAGTGACTAAGCTACCAATGAGCATAGTGGGGTAAAAGTCGAACAGGTGAAAAATAGCGAAGGTTACCTCTCGATTGTTCGCGAAATTCCCGCTCCTTCCGATTGAGTATAATCGTTTTCTCGAAGAAGTAGGCGGTTTTGGACAGAAGAAACTAATTCCCTAACATGTTCCTCCTAAGGACTGTTGGGTTTACTCATAGAATTGCTTCCGAGGATCGACTTGAGTGGGTTTGACCGGTTTATCGTATCTGTTGGTGCATCGTCTCTACCTCAAATGATACTTACGCTCACCATCTTGGAACTGTGACGTTGGTTCTGTCGAATTTTTGGTTTCCGTATGTAGTGCATCTTTCTCCAAGTCGAATGCCGCCAGCATTATATCGAGTTGTATGGTTGGTCCTATCTGGCCGCACAACGCATCTCCGCGGTTTCGGCGAATCTGGTTTGCGTGACGCACACATGTGGCTCTGCCGACTTTCACTTTAGAGAGAACTTATCCTCTCCGTTGAACGACTATTCTTGTCTTCCAGGTCAGCGGTCTATGAAACATTCGTACAAGGACCTCCTCGCCGATCGTGAAGTATCGTGCATGAACTCCGTGTCTTCGACTGCACTGTTTTCCCCTCTTCTTTAGATCTGGGATCATGACTTCAAAGATAGTTCTCAGTTCTGTTGAACATGCATCCCGCTAGAGATTTGCCATCTGGGACATTCGAATTTGGTGTTATCCGGTAGTTGGTCAAGCAGGTCTGTAAAACGTGACTTTGGGGACCCTCTTCTCTGACCTTCAACAACGATCGCTTCAAGGTGTCAACACACCTTTCAGTTTGTTTGTTTGACTGAGGATTGTGAATTGGAGATCGCATATGTTGGATGCCTAGCCGTTGGCAGTAGTTTTCGAAGATGGAAGATGTGAACTAAGATCCGTTGCCTATGATCAACGTCTCTGGCAGTCCGACACAGCTGAAGAGTTCCGATAACTTCTGTACGGTACTGTCTGTACTCGACCGTGAACTTCCAGCTAATTGGTGTAGGCGTCAACGATAACCAGGTATGTTTGCCCATTGAGTGGTCCAGCTTAATCCATGTGGAGCCTTTGCTAGGATCCTTGAGCTACTGACCAAGTGTGCAGTTTACATTTTACGAGGTTTTTCGCAGCCAGATAACACGATATGCATTTCTGCCACTGTTTCTCAATTTGTATATCCATTCGTGGCCAGTAGGCAAAACTGCGCGCAAAGAACTTCATTCGGTTGATCCCCGGATGCCCACTGTAGAATTGTTTGAGCGCCTATCCTCGGAGAGCTTCCGGGACTGCTACTCTGTCGCCAAACATGACGCATCCTTCCACGATCGTAAGCGCTTCTCGACGGTGAGAGTATTCCCGTGAGTCGTTATTGAGGTCTGCGTGTGGCCAAGTTGTGCGGATGAACGTCCTAACTTGCCTCAAACTTGGGTCCAGTTTTGTCGCCTCCTTGATCATTTCTGTTGTCACTGGAGGTGCTCGAAAAGCCTTGCTAAGAATGAGGTGAACATCGGATTCGATATTGATCTGCTGCGAGTATTGTGTCTCCATCGTTCGGTGCTTGTGATCCGATGAGACTGGATAAAGCGTCAACTTAGCCGAAGCTGGTTGTGGAACAGTATTGTATCGTTAAGTCGTTCGCAAAAGGCATTATTGTCCTTCGTTGCAAGCAATAAGCCGTGTAAGCCGGGATTCCTTTCTTTGAGCTGAACACTGAAGCAGCGGCGTGTGATCCGTCTGAAACGAGAAATGCTGCCCGTACAACATTTTGTGAAACTCTATCACCGCGGAGATTATAGCGAGAGCCTTCTTCTCAATCTGGCTATAGTTTTGCTCAGGGGGTGTAAGCGACCTTGCTGCATGTGCGATTGCCTTTTCCTTTCCATCTGGAAACGAATGTGTTATCACAACACCTATTCCATAGTTGAATGCGTTTGCAACCACAATAAGTGCTAGCGTTAGATCGTAGTGTGTAAGTAGGAGGACTGAATCAAGAGGGCTTTGGTGCAATCAAAGAACTGCTGACATTCTCCTGACCACTCCCACTTGACATCTTTCATCAGCAAACAGTTCATTGGCGTTCTGATTAGATGGAGCTCCGGGAGGAAGGAACTGCAGTGATTCACCAGCCCCAGGAAAGACCGTATAGTTGACACGTCCTTTGGAGGCGGCATTCTCTTTATGACTTCTACGTTGGCTAGGTCAGATTGTCGGCCATTCTTGTCTACAGTGAACCCAAAGTATTTGATGATGGACATTCCAAGGGTGCATTTTTCGGCGTGAAATCGGAAGCCATATTCACCCAAACGAGTAAGGGTTTGGTCCACCTTCTGTTCTAGATCCATGACTGTGATGTCGTTTAGGTAGACAGCCTCACCAAAAATATCCGTGAGCATCATATCCATCACTTGTTGAGAGATGGCTGACGCTGTCTTTACACCGAATGGTAGGCAGTTGAATCGATAAAGTTCTTTGTTTGTATTCATTTTGACGATTCCTTGAACTCTTCAACGATTGGCAATTGTAAACAAGCCTCGACCAGGTCGAGTTTTGCGAAACATTTCCCGCCATTCCGCTTTGTGAAGAGATCCGCCGGTATCAGCAATGAATACTGATGCGTCTCGGAAGTGTCGTTTAGACCTGTAGAGTAGTCTGCACAGAGTCGTATTTTTCCATTTGCCTTCTTAACCACGACGATAGAGGTCGCTCATGCTGAATAGTTCACTGATTCAATCACTCCAGCCCTGTGAAGACGTTCCAGTTCTTGCTCAACAGTTGCCAGCGCAGCTTAAGGTACTGGACGATTGGGTCGAAATACTGGCTTCCTTCCAAAACGAAGAGATAAGACTGACTTCATTTTGATGCAGCAACCAAGTTCTTTAAATACATCCGAGCGTTTCTGCTGGAGAACGTGTGTGAGCTGATGGTGGACTTCTGCTGAGTTTGAGTATGGTTGCAGATTTAGAGTAATGGTCTGTCAAATAGATGCAGTATGTCGATCCAATCCAATCCAATGAGGTCTAGGCCAGGATTGCGGGTCACGTAACAGATACCTCTGATTGATGATCCGTTAAGGACTGCAATGCAATGAACTTCGCTGTAGATGGACAATCAATCGTCAGTAGCGCTTTGAGCAAGTTGGGTCGTCAGGAGTGTTGCAGGTTTGTTAATCAGGTGTCACGTGCGATCAGACATATTAGTGTAGTGTCGGGTGCTGCATCGAGTTGTAGTCTGATCGACTTGCCGTTGATGGAGATCGATACGTACTTCCTGCGTGCTGCGTGATAATCATTTATTGCTGCGAGAACGACCTGCGCTCTTGTGGAGCGGGGCTTGTGTAGGTTACGAGAGTTCTTGTTGAGTAGGTTTTGGCGCTTCTTAAAACAGCAGTAATTCTCCTTGTGGCCCCGCCAGCAGCAGTGGATGCATTGATGCTCTTTGAAAGAACAATATCCGACATAGTGCCATCCACCGCATTGTCAACAGGGTGTGGGAGGTGACTTTCCGTTGTCGTGTTCCTAGTTTGATACAATCTTGACTAAGGTATTAGAAGACACGGTGTGGGCGTTTGAGAGACTGCTCTGTTCAATCCTCGCGGTGTCATGCTTCAGGTTCACTAGGAACTTGCATTCGGCGGTGATTTCCTGCAGAATGATGTCAGGACATTTTTCTGTCTTCGTCGAAATTCGTGTTCTGATATCTGCTTCCTTTGGTGACTGGAGTTCACAAGCGAAAACCAGATATTTGAATTGATCTCTGGTCATTATGCGAAGATGACCTCACACACACACAGTTGTTGCATAAGAACATGGATCGGAGTTTAAACCCTCTACTAACACATTCCACCAGAAGCAAAGATCATCGTTAGCTTTTCCATTCCAACAGGGACTAGCTGAAAAGTTACGGAGTGCAAAACTTTCGAAATGCAAGTGACGTTTGGATACTATCTTTATATTTGTCACAAACTCTTTGGAATGTAGTTGAAACGATGTTTATAGCCAGGGTTTCACTTGTTTCTTTTTTCTCACCGTGAATTTTCATTTCATTCTATCGTGAAAATTCTTCAATTCTTCTAGCTAACTTTGAGTTAGATCCTCACAATTCATCATTGAAAAGGTAGTACCTACTCTTACTTGGTTGTCAATTGCCGGCGAGTCATCAAGCTTCTGTCACTTTATGCACTTAAGTATGTGCTAACATATCTTAGTGATTATGGGTTGATATATGTGTATCAACACATGATCTTATTAGTATGCTCTGCAGCTAAAAGTCATATGATAGAAAATGTGCAAATTTGTTTACTTTGGTTCTGACTTTCCTTCAAAAGTTCCCTAGGATGACCATTCGTTTAGTAAGCATTCTGTGTTGCATGTATGTTGGGTATTTTCTTTTAAATTTTTGCTTTCAAATAAACCTATAAAAATATTTTTTTAAACAATCACAAACACACACACTTCTTCTGTAGAGAGAAGGAATATGAGATAAATTTGAAGGAAATTTCACATGCCAGCAGTTAAAACACTTACTAGAAAAATAGGGATTGGACCGTTAGCAGCGAACATTCAATTTCCCGTTATGACATAGAGCTTGCCTCGTTTTGAAGGGTGAGGCGAATAGTTACCAGTTGTTTGCGTGTCCAGGGAAACTTCAATGTTTGGGTATGAACAAAATTTGACAAACACAGTCTTATCTACACAGAATAATGTCAAAAACTTATTGACATTCTCTATCGACGTCATTCTCAGACAATAAAAATCCAGATTTACCCATCACATTGACCAGGACTAAATGATATTGACTCAACTTCGACTCCATAACTGGTTTGCACTGTATCATTTGTGGCTCTGTTGATAAAACCTGTATTCAAAGTAACTTTACAGAACTTAACCTTGGAGAAACGTTTAGAATATCCTGTCCAGAGCGGTTGGCTGGAGGCAGACTGAAATGAAATCCCTAACCCTCAAGAAATAATCGGAGACACTTAATTGGTAGTGTGTTAAAGAGAAGGCCAAATTCGTCCAAAAATTTAGATCTGGACGTTAAGAGATCCAGATGATAGACTCGTAGAAATTTGGATGTAATGTAGATGTAGTCAATGCAGAATATTGAAGACAATTAAAATTTCGATCAAGAAGTCAAGATTATTCGGAGCGAATTATGTCAAAAAGCCTACAAGTACACATGTTAGGTGGGTTTATATGGTCGCGGTTCATCAATGATGATGAGTTGTTCCATCGAACGACCAAGCTTCGTTCGCATATAGGTTTACAACAAGAAATCACTCCCTGTTCGTCCAGTCGACATTTCCTCAAGTAAATAATTTACGTGGTGGTGTAAAACATTTCATTGAATTTCTGAGTTATTAGGAAATTCCCTGGCTAAGCTACAATCAGTTAAAACCAAAGGAGTTATTGGTTTCGCAATGTTGCAACCTTCTCAGAGCGCTCATATCAAGCGATTTAAATCAAAAAATTTACTTTGACTGATTCATTTGAAGCTTGTACAATGTTAATTTTCCAATTTACATCGCTTGATAAAGGCTCTCAGAGAGGGTCGAAACATTGCGAAACCGATAACTCGTTGTGATTTAACCAAGGAATTACTGAATAATGAACATCAGCACAACATACAATATGTTTTTACCATATGCGTTCTGGTTACGGTTCGAAACTACGAACTTCTGCATGTTTATTTTTTTTACAGCATATCAACATGCCGACCTCCAGCATTCAACGAACACTCAACTACGACGCGGATGTTCTGCGCGCCAACGCATGCATTGTATAGTGAGCTTGTTTGTTACACCGATAGACTGCTCAAAAATGCGTACACATTCGCAACAGCCCTTGACAAATCAATGTTTCTCTTCTGATTGTGGTGTTTGAATCGCATTAAGTAATGCATTGAAAAACAACTGAATTGGCTTGAGTATGGTGTATTTACCACTGAGCAGTTTCAGACTGACTGTAATCCAACGACATCACGTTTGTCTTGGTTAGCCTATTTGGCTTGCCGAGCAATGAAAATAGTTGTCTCAAGAACGGTTAATGATGTGACCATATGACTTCGTTTGTACTGGTTGACCAGATAAGCATTTAGGAAACGGAAATCACTCCAGTAACACAAACTGAACTAGGCAGTGTGAGCATCAAGAAAAGCCTCCGGTAACTCTACACACCGTCCAAGCAGTAAAAAAATCGCGGCGGGCCAACCTTACTAATGGTGGTTAGGTTGCATATGATCACAACAACCATTTTCACAGCTAGTCAAAACTGCTTGATATCAGGTTATGCATGTCTTCTAAGCCTAGTTACTCAATAGACAGTAAGTGCCGACAAAACGGCCAAGATCGCTGAAAATCCAGTGTTAACAAGTTGAATAATAAGCCAGTATTAAATCAGTAGGAATGAACGCTAACTCGGACAGCGTTATCGCTATGATGCACCCTGATAATCACCAGTAAACGTTTGAAAACCTTTTTATTTACGGCCACTGAGCTTTCTATTCCACCGGTTTCTGTTCATATGCTTCTACAGTATCACAATCTGAATGGCTAATTTGCACTTTGCTTGTGGTTTACCAAATATGACAGTTCTATGTTCGCCTTAAGTCGATTTCCGCTCAATCTATCTGATGAAACTTTGATCGAACATTGTTGGAATTGCAGGAACATGTATTCAGTAACAGGTGATCTTTGAGTAACAGGAAGTAAATAACGTTGAAGGCATTCCAAGGTCTTTTGTGTCTAAAAGCCGCTTATTAAATAACCTTTAATCATGACGGTGTTTGATAATAAAACAAACCAGCATGATTTACACCCAAAATGTGCTTATCGCGCAACAGTGAAAACATTTACTGGGGTTCTCGTTTATCTAACATATTACAACACAATGTTCCATTATCATTAATCGTTATTTTAGCAATATCCGCTCGAGCAATAAAACAGTGACGAAATATTATTATGAAAATTGAAACAGTTGGTTCCTTTGAACAGTTCGAACAAAACAGTTAGAACACGAAAACTAGTAGATGCAAGCATTTCATATTGACTCGTCAATATGGCATTGGTAGGTTTTTTTGCGCCAAACAACTAGAGGGGTAGATAATCAACAGGCGGGTTAGGGTAGGTCATTAAGTCCAGTAAGGGGTCAAATTCACGAACAGTTGTTTCTGAACATAGAGACCTGGCTTGAGTCGGTTGATTGCGACTGCTTCGGCAAATCGTAAGAATCTTGGGTTAGAATTACATAACAGGACTCTGAATGCACAAGATGGATGGATAACGTGACTGAAAAAGCTGACTGAGAAAGCTGGGTGTTTACGTGTTTCAGCAACATTGCCGTTCTCCGGTAACACGGACTTCTGCACCCATTTAGGTAGATGTACCTTCATTCTGGAGCTCAGGCATCTCTCGGTTCTGCCTATGTAACTTTCTCCGCAGTTATAGTTTTATGTTTTATTTGTAAAGAAGTCGAATTCGTACTTCGTTATAAGTCACGCGAAATCGTAGTCTTCAGAGTCCTATGAATGGAAGCCTGCAAAACAAATCACTTGAATGCTAGCCAGTGGAGACTTCTTAAAATCTTCTTATACACGCTGATGGACATCAAAGTCAATGATAATGCCCTATTTAGTTCTTGGTCTAGGAAGAGAGTTCGGTTGTAGTAAGAGTTGAGCTTTCGATGTTTTAAAAGTAGCGCACTAGAACTTGTTTGAGATGGGAAGTCAGTTCATGCGCTTCTTATGCAGCAACCCAACAAATTGTTTAGCCATCCACCAGTTTCATAAGATTGGAAAATCATTTCGACTTAGCCATGTAATGCGGTGAGCGTCGATGAAGCAATTTCCAGAAACAGCTTCTGTTACTAGGACAGTCTTCAGTGAGCCTTGTTTACCTCGTTGGTGGGAACGAGAAAAGTAAATTGACTGCACCATTGACTGTCTTTGGAGTTTTTAAGTTCAAGCCCAACAAGTCAAGCTACAGAATAGGCTATTAACCACACTACAGTCATTATTTGATAAAAGTTGATAACATCCACTTCAGATTAAAATCTTGGTGCCATTCGACGGGTGACTAGACACTGTTTACAGTTAGTTGTTGAGAGTGTCTGACTTTCACACATGTGCAGGGTTATGTAAATACTACATTGTAACAATTGTGGGATCACATTTTAGCTTGTCGTTAAATTCGTTGAGCTGTGAGCTCAATAAGGTCGCTCGAGGCGAACTGTTAAACAGAAATATTTTAAGAAGCACGAAAGTGTGTAACCAAAAGACGCAAATCTTTTTATGTTAACGCCTTAATGTTCCGTGCACACCAAAAGCACACACTAATAACTTGCTTGTAACGGACACAAACGGTACATACCAGGTGGACCTTTTTGGAGATACAACCATACACAAGTAAACTAAACAACGAATATTCACCTTAAAGTATAATACCCATTTGACCGCATCGTATTCGGCTAATCGCTAGTTTTCTATGGCAGCCACAACGAGTTTGTGTTCCTACGTCTCTGCAATAAACTGGCATGGAATGATCAGTAAACATACCATGGGGTGACTGGATTAAAGGCTCTCAGGTTTTGCCGTATGTTCACGACTTAATACAATAAATATATCATTGCAGTTATGATACTCGTTTTTGTTTATAAATTTACACTGTTACGTTAAAATGTCAAGATCTTTTATTAACAAACGTACGTATGTACCAGTAACTAAAGTGATATTTAATGAAAGGTAGGAGGAGATTTGGCTGTTCATTAACAAATGTGGCTTGGCGTTTACATATAGAAATTCGGTCGTGCCTAGTGTGGAGCCACTGGGGCACTGGTCAACAATGGTGCTTCATAAACGTGTAGTTGGACTTCAGCTCCTGGCCATCGCAAGTATATGCGCCATCGACCACTTTTAACAGAAGTAAAACTCAGGTGTTTCTGTACAAAAACGTCCAATTGTAAAGTTAACCTGATTTCGAAAACGACTTTTCATTGCGATCGATGTTCCGGTTTTGCAAAATGATAATTATTATAGCATGATAATGTAGGCCTTGAGTTTATTGGACCCAAATTGTATGATAACTGTCACAAGCCACCACCAGTAAAATTGTCCATTCACTTTCTATTCTTTACTCTTATGCTTTTTACTACACTGGAATCCCACTCAGCAAAACAGTAATGTGAAAAATCAATAAGCTGAGGTTGTGTTCTTCCCCATTAAGTGTGAAACCCACATGTGGTGTTGTAACCACACGGTCACATCAAATGAATAAGTTAGTGGATCATGGCTCACTTATATCGAAAACGTAATCTTCCACCCCTTGATTCATTGACTGATTCTAACCACTACCCTGTCTTGCTCCCCCATAGTAAGCAACACCATGTGATCCGAATGGCCTACAATGTTGACAGAATTGACTGAGTAAGATGAGCTGATTTACATTAATAAACAGGACAACACTCTATGTTCTGGTTTTCTTCGTTGAGTGTGTATCGCAAGTGTTCTGATGATTGACCAGTCCAACAAAGCAGGCACAATCGCGGCTGAATGTTCCGTGGTACAGTGAAGAGAAGCGATCATACCACACTACTCACACCATTGCTATTCAGTAGTGTGCGCCAGAGCGTAAATCTTGGCATTGAAGTAGCCGCAAGAAAAATACGAGAAGAAACATCGGAGCGTAACATCTCATGTCATGGTTCTTGGTACGTAAAGAAACGTAAAGGAACTGAGCATTGGCGTCTGTGCCAACCGTGACGGTCTGGGCCCATGACCGTACGTAGATGAGTGTTTTTGTTTGTTGTCTTGTTGAAACGCATAACCCACATGTTGCTTTCCAGAATAAATAACCCTTGTGCCGTCTGTGTTCATGGTTCACAATAGTAGCACCGCACAATCATGAAACCATGCGCTTAAATTAACGGTCATGAAACTGTCACTAAATTAGTTAATGCAAATATGTAGAGGGAAAGAGAGGAGAAGAAAAAAGCAATTATGCTTTCAGAAGAGCAAGAAAAAGCAGGGTCAGCAACTCCACGGTTGCGGACTATGCACTGACATACTGGCATGTTCAAGAATGTGGATGATCACAAGCTTCTCATCGAAGCGGACAGCACTTACCAATTTTGCTCAACTGGGTGGCCTAAACTTTCGTAGCTCTTTATTACATAATTGCCTGGCCACTTTGCGGTTTCCTTCAACTACCAGCGACCATAACGAGAAATGCATGATGCAGCAGAGACTTCATCAGCACACGGAATGCATAACACAACCAGCGAAATTGTGAATTTCCACTAACTTGTTTACTCGTCTCGACGTCTATTTGAATCGTACTGTTCTAAAATGTCTGGACCGCCTAATATCAACATTGTAACATGAACGACCTGCTTGACTAACGTTCAAGTATTGTCGTACCTAGCTACGAGAATTTTATCCGATTTATATAGAAAATGCACTAGGTGCTTCAGAATCCGCTTTTAGGTCATTATAATCATATATCTTAGCTAGAGAAACTACTTTAAAACCAACATAGGGAAAAGCCCTCCAATCCCTGTTTGGGACCAAGTGTTTTCATCTGATGAGCAAAATGCATTCAATCATACATACCTTCATATATAACGCACAGAAGTGGATTAAAGTTAACTTACATATGCAGTTGCAATCAAAAACGAAATCTGGATTTCACTGGGTACATCAGCAATTCACTGTAAGATGCTGTGCTGGTATTGGTTGTAATATGTTATGATATAGTGAGACAATGTCAATGAAAGATGGTTTTGTGATGGGCCAAATATATTTTTAATGAGGGGTTAAAAAATAATATTTATGTGTGGGAATCTAAAATGTGCCCGGTGTTTGGTATCTCAAGAGTATCATGCAGTATTAACTGGAATTTGCGAATTGATTGTTTGATTACGAGTGTTGCATCCTTTCATGTTAATACCTTCTGATAGTCACCGGGCTTCTCGTTTCACAAGGTGATCAATACTGACCGTCAAACTTTCCCCAAGCCTTTACATGCATTTTCTCTAAATTATGAAAACATATGCTAAAAAAACCTTTAATCGACTGGGGCCAACCAGATCCTATAGAATTGAAACAATTCGTTGTAGTTGTTGGAAGAAGGGTTTGAAAGGCATCGTACTGAGACAAACTGGACCTTTATATTTGTGTGCTTATCATCTTTTCCAAGTTGGAGGATGACTTGACCTATCCGAAGCGACTATTGGTATTGCGATTGGTAAGACCTGCAAATTTGTGTCTGAATATGCATATTTTGACCGTCATGTTTTAAATGGATTTTTGAGAGACAGCCCCAGTCCGTGTGTTCTGTGAGTCCTGACTTGTGTGCTGGTTAGACAGCATAAATATGAAGCGCCTCATCACTGTATCGCCAGACTAACTGAAGTAGTTGGACTTTCAATCACTCGCCTTTACTTATATCCAACCGGATAAAAGTTAAACAAAAAGCTTCGCTTCAATTCTTGTACTCACACATAGATATAGTATGTATTCGCTGTCCATTTCAGGATCGTCAAGACATTTTTGAGAGCAACTTCTACACATATTCATACCTCGAATGTAAATCCTAATCCTCTGGTCCTAGATGATTTTGTCTATGTACAGAAGAATGCAGTAGACAGTACATGGCACAGACGTTGCCTAATTTATTGCAAGGAGAGCGTTATCAGGAATGTCTTCATGAGATGTCGCAAGATGTCTACTGGCCACATTTTATCGAATGTATTGTTTCGTTAAATTTCTAGCTAATCCATTTCCAAATATTAATCGTTTCAGTATGGCTTCTGATCATCTTTGTAATGTTTTTCACGCTCATTTTACTTCCGGTAACAGCTTCACCTTTTCGCTTCCAATAATGAATGGCAGTGTCAAAAGTTTAAAGCCCCAGATGAGCTGTACACATTTTGATTGTCACACCACTTATCCTAAAATGAGAATGGAAACGAAATTTGCATGGCTATTATTCAATTTAGTCAGACACGGTAAACTTCAACCCATTTGGCCGGTTTTATTATGATAAGCTTAAATGGCATCCAAATTCTGAGCATCCGCAAAAGAGACCATGTCAAAATCTTCGCAGTTGTGTAGGGTCGGATTTGAACAGGAGTGAAATATAGAAGAGACACAATTGCCAGAAACCTGAACTTCGACTGGATTCAAACCATCGACAGAAACAACATGCTCAAACCGTGGCAAATGCTCTACCAGTTGAGCTGAAAAGCCATGCCGTGACCTCAGCAATTCCACATTTAAACCTAATTACATAGTGGTGGAATTGTTAGCTAAGCTTGACCGTTTTGGTATTCAGTCGTTCGCCGGAGCCATTAACAAACCATGTCGCTCTACCATACATCAAATTCATAGCAGAAATGATTGGAAGACATACGGTAACGAGACATCACGTCGGCGAACGAACCAACCATGATCTTATGCCGGATTTTAGTAAAACCGAAGAAACAGTTTGAAACGTTGATATAAGAAAATGTATACACGAAATCAAATGTAATGTTTACAAAACGCATGTTGTCAGTCAAGTCTTACTGAGATTAGTTACACGAATACATATGTGCAAATTAGCCATCAAGAGACGTTTAATTTTTGACAAATTGTGTCCATTAGGTTCAAACTGAATACAAATCCAACAAAACCAACGTAGGAATTTTTAGTCAGACACACACCGAACAGACAACATATTGCCAAGCACGGTGGACAAATGGGCATTAAAACCATCAAGCGGAGTCAAATATTTTAATGTTAGTGAAAATGCTGAACAGTGGAGCTCTTCAACAAGACGATTCTGTGAGTTACATCCAAACACAGCCGGAACGTGAGATGCAGCTTGACTTTGTTCTGAGGTAAGTTTGCACACACTCGCACTCACGTCACATCTCACTAGGACATCAGTAGTACTTCGAGACCAAACAATAGAACAGGATGAATGAAGTAACTGCCGAATTGTTAAAGATCAGGAACTAATCGAAACTCATCTCTAAACAAGTGCTTAGAAAATTTTTGAATCACACAGAATACGACTGTCGATCTATATTGACGTTCTCTTCAAACATGCTGTCATTATGTTGTGATTTTGACGGCGACAGCGAGTAAGATGATGATGATGATGATGATGACAACAATAATAATCGCAATAATGACAGTTATGTAGAACCTGCGGTTTAGATTTTGCATTCAGAACTGGGGCAGTTTCTGCTAGAATGCCCACCATATTGTCTAGTGTTGTTCTGATTCCGAAAACGTATCTGTGTTATGACATAATTGGCAAGAACAATGGATGCAATGCCGTTACATTCAGTTTGTATGTTAATTCATGTATACCTGAGGATAGCCACCATTTTAAGCGACTAAACCCGTCCATCTCTTCGGTCGTCTAGTTCAGCGAATTGAAGTCAGTAAATTCAGTTTGACGTACAGTTTTAAAATGTAGTTGTTTATGTAGCCTTCGGCAAAATGCAAATATCCGGATGATTTGATGCATAAATATTAACAAAAAGATGCTTCACTGCATCCAAAATGTCAGTGCTAAACATGTGTGTTTTTGTCTGAAATACTGACTTGACTGACAGATGAGTTTTTCTCCCCTGGCGCGATACACTAATATAAAAATTCGATTGTGGAGATGTAAAAGATGAAATGAAGTTTTGGCAAATGAGATGAAGCACCTGGAACCACTGGCTACTGTGTTCAGCATAACCATTTTTACCAGATTGTTTCTGTCTACTATAATTTCCGTCCGTCATTCACCTAAACAATTACTTTATGTTGTTTCGTGGTGAATGGTTCATTCCAAAATACCCAATATCTCTTATTATGTTTTAATAAACTTCAGATTCTCCAGAATGTGATGAAGAGTGAACATAAAAATAAAGGAAGCAGAAGCTAAGTGGTTGATAGTTTCCTGGTTTGAAATCAGGACATTATAATTTATCACACTTGAAAAAATTTAGTATAACTGGAGTGGATTAACACCAATAATTCCTAATAGAAATAAGTTTGACGATTATTGTTATTTCCGTTACACGAAGACGAGTCGACAGAAGTAAAACAGCAATTAAAAACTCAGAGTCCATCATTGATTAACCTCAGTAGTAGGTATGATGTCATATGTTTTAATCAAACCGGTCCATTAGAAAAGAAGGTAATTGAAGGATAGCGGAAGATGTGACAATGATTGATTTTCCCTGGCTCGGAATGTTATTTCTTATCCCCATTTCCCAGTACAATCAAGGTTTCTATTCAGAACTGGACGTGAATTCTGCACTTCTGTTCACTATTTTTATTACGGGTAGCCAATTAATTGTCACGGAGTGAAACTGTCGCTTAGTTATTTGAAGCAGGGGTAGAAGAAATATTTTGTATATTTTTAGAATGGGCCCTGACTCACACGAATAGCCATAAGAACCGAGGAACTATCTGAAAGCATTTAAGTTTGGAAGATGCCAAGGGTATTATCTGATATCCTTCAACCACACGACATCATATATGATGGGATTTCGGAATTACGAATCACTTTAGAATATAACTTAAGTATTCAAGAGTCATACAGCACTGATGTGTTCACAATGGTATACGTAATACGCTGAATTAGGGACTTTGAATAGGCTTAGAAATTGTACTCGAATTGAAACCTCCTACACAAGTAATGAGAAGACCTCGAACTAGTTGCTGTAAGTAGTTGTTATTCACGAGACAATAAGTTGAATTTATGTATACACATACAATGTCACCAACTGTAAGTTAACTGATGCAATAACGGATTACCGGAATAACGAAAGGCTTAACAGTGAGACTGTTCGTCCGATCTTGATGTGGTATCTTTAACACGACGTTTGTATTGGCTTCCTGTTAAATCTATTGTGTCTGGGTTTGGATAAAGGATGAATCGAGTAAATTTTCAACACAATACACCATACCGTATTTTAGATCTTTTAACTTTTCAAAACGAAAAGTTGATGGTTATGTATCAGATATTATTTAACGGAAGAATCCAGCTTCAGGAAGAATAGAAATTCCCATCTAACCTCAGGCTTTTTCACGTGCCACACAGACAGTAACTGTTAGATTATCCCACCTAGTGTGTTCATTCAGTCAGTCTTGACGTGCTGACCTTCAAGGGCAACATCATAAAATGTCACGGTTTAATTTGAAAACTGATTAGCCACCAATCAGTATGTGGTCGGACAGGTCACATGAAGTCAATGTGAAATTGTCAGACGTAAATTTACTGACGTACTTATATGAAGTCGATGTCGCCTACATCCCAGATGAATACAGATTACATACGAATTGCGAATGATGCAGTTATGACTCATTTATTATACATTAATTATGCCCACCTGATAGTAGTAAGTACTGCTCGCTCCAAATTGAAGTGTTGATCGAGTCACCGTACGACTATTTGCTACTAAAATTCTGTCAGTGCAGTCTCCACTGAGATGCATAATTCACTTAATCGTTTCACACTGTAATTCATCGTCTGGTAATTATCAATCAGGAAACAACATGAGCGCCGCATCTGTACCTCGTACGTAGAATTCTGTCACCAAATTAGGAGCTTCTGTATGATATTTCGCTCGCTAGACTGAACAACCCGATAAATCTGTTAGACCATCAGTAAGTCAGTTTAACTCTTCAGACACCGTATTAGGCAACCTTCCACGCAATACAGGACTTGAAAACAAGGTTTACTGAGCGAGATATGACAGTGAAAAATGAGTCAAAACCGTTTTCGTTTCGTTGGTAAGGGCTCGCAAAATCACATAACCAGGAGACATATTTGAACAGTTTTGGGGAGTGAAAAAGAAACTTTCATTCAGAAATATATAGCAACAGCACTGTGTGAGGAAATGACATTTCAGAACTTTGAGAATTGAAGCTGTTATACATACTACCAATAGAAAGCTTGTATGTGTGTATGAGAGAACATAATTGTGTGTTATGTTTGCTTGCCATCTTTAACATTTAGAGTGTACCATGGCTTATGGTTTAGGAGTTAAGAGATTGCGTTTTCGTCATTGTGTAATCAAAAACTATATAACTATTAAAACATGACACTGCTGCTAAGTCTGAGTAAAAGTGTTTTACGTGAACATGCAGTAGACTTCCGGTGGAGTAATGGATTGCCTTCATGAGGTTGTTTTCATGGGTTGTCTTCAAAACTGAAGAATTCTGACGAGTAAATCCAGGAAATGATGAAACTACTCATAAAATTTGCAGCAATATTTTCGAGAGGTGGATTAGAAAGTGAACTCATGGGTCCTTAAGTTTATACCTTAGGAGAAACCCTTCAGTAGTCCTGGTTTGGAGAGGTAAAACACATCAGACAATTTATTAAGACAGATGAGCGAATGTGTATGACTAATCGAAAGGGTGTAGACAACGCACTACCAGATGCAGGGATAAAATGAGGCAACATTACCCGGGTATGCTTATTCGGGGAGCTATAGGGAACAAGTTAACGAGATTGGCTGTACTCATGTATTTTATTACCGGTTCCTAGGTAACCATCAAACGAGTAAGGTTTTGTATCACAACTACGGACTTTTCGGTGCTACACAAAGTGAGCTTATCTTGATTTGTTGGTTTGACGATCTAGCCTCAAATTATAATTGCGTATTCCTGATTAGGAATAGAAGGAGGTCTGCAAGCAGATGGTCAAATGCCAGAATTTGACCAGTTTTCAGGTGCCCACAATATATTGAAAGCTGTCCTCTCAAATTCCTAACCCAAAGGACCTCGTCAGATAAACCTCCCATTACTTTGGGAACCAAAGAAGCAAAGTTTCTGACCAGTAATTTGATTAACAGGTTCTACATCTGACATTTTAGGAATCTTTATTTTATATTGATCAACAACTTTCTAATGATGATCCGGGCTGAATTTGGCAGTGGAACCTTGTCAAGAAATCATGCTGAGTTGTGCACGTATAACTGTGATAACATTTTAGATCAAGCCCATTTCTGAGGCAACTTTAGTACGTACTAATTAGATGAGTTACAAGTGGCGTTTCGAAATCCACCACTAGTCGACATATCCCTGACGGCCAACTTCACCGAATCGGAGTCCAGTCCTGCGAGCAGTCTACCTGGCTGTCAGTATCCACGTCTCGACAGCTGTCTATCGGCTACAAGCAATCAGAAGGACCTCTTCAGAACTATTTAAACGTGGACATAGAGGTATTGCAAACACCTTGACTATCAAGTTCCGTGGGCTCCTTGTAAGAAGAACAAGTGCTTGTTTAACAGGTTCCCGGCCCTTAGTCAGACTGCTGCAAGGTGAAGGTCGATTGGTCAGCGAACAACGACGTCATGCCACACGTGATTGTAGCAGATACAACGCTTTTTTCTTCATCCCTCATTGTATTATATGGACTAGAGCTAAAAGTGGAATATTTCTCGGTAGTTTGGGTCTAATTTCCATGCAGTTCGAAGGTTAACACCGTGTATTTACCCAAGCTTAAAACTGCCATGCCTCTTAATTGGCAGCTCCGGAAGAATTTTTATGGTTGCCGTGGCCCTGAAGAGAAGTTGAGCTCTTTCGCTGAGCAACTTTTGACGTTCTGAGTTCTGGCCTTTTACGAGCACTTCGACGTCTTTCAGATCTCTTAATGTACATTCGCACGACCAATCTGTCAAACTTCGATGTTTACCAAATTTACTGCCCCTATCACGCAATCTTCCAATACAGTTATGATGCCGGGGCAAAAAATACCTAGACGGACGAGACTGGAAAATTTAATTTACACACCCTCGGTGTGCAAAAATGTCTTATTATGTTAAGGCGATCATTAACAGAATTCATATCGTTTTTCCTAACTTACACTGCCTGGCATAGTACATCTAATATTAATGTGTATTTCAGGTTAAGAAACATCTTACCTTCGAGTCAAAGCTTGTTGCCCTGAAGAAGACTTAATAACTAGCGGTCGAGGTGACCATGACAGTGTTCGAACCCCTTTTGATGTTATGCACAAGTCACTCGCAGTGTTTTATCGCCTATTTGTCTCTTGGAAAAGTATCGAAAATTTTTTAAAAAATGTTCACTCCATAGCTGCCTCCACTCTACATAATATGCTCATGTATCCAACACAAAAAAAATAGTTGATTGATGAGTCACAAAACAGGTTTAATGTGACGGAAGTTCACAAAGACTAGTGTTCCGATATCTGGCAATGAAAGTCATAAGTTATACAAGTGTGTTCGACGAACGGTGATCTATCACAAAAATACTGATAACACCGCAGAGTGTACTTCACAACTCCAAGTGGTGGCACATTACAATAACAAGTCGTCATCAGAAACACGTATGTGAAATTTACCTATATTTCCGGACCTTTTCAAAGGGTCGTGCAAACTCCAGAACTGATTGGTGCCAATATC
Organism: Paragonimus skrjabini miyazakii; assembly: GCA_014338405.1. Lineage (NCBI taxonomy): Eukaryota > Metazoa > Platyhelminthes > Trematoda > Plagiorchiida > Troglotrematidae > Paragonimus > Paragonimus skrjabini miyazakii. The sequence goes on from JTDE01000642.1 coordinate 169,781, forward strand.
TAAACACAGAAACGGTTGCTGAAGAGAAATATGTTGTGTTTCCATTGTTCTCCACAGTGTTGGAGGGTGAACTAACTAATACTTTGTACAATGTTCTGTAAATTTGCTACAAATAAGCGTCTACTCTTTTAACCCACCCGGGTAACTCCAAGATCTCTATATAGACTTCAAATTCAACAGCGCAAATGCTGCATGGTACGTGCAGCCTGCTTGTCACACGGTTTCATATCATCACCATTGTGCTATTATTAATGTATATTCAGGAAACCCAAATCTGGCGTCTAGCGAATAGTGTAACAAGACCAAGGGGTTTGTAGGTCGGTTTGGTCCGTTTTAGGCACTTGTGCTATAGACAACCGCATTTCGTTCGACGCGTTATTCTGGTTACAGTGGGTATCATCTTGAAGGCAAAAATGGGTATCGAATCAGGAGAAGGGGACATAGAAACCACTGTTTCAAATGAACTCAACCTGTCTCCTGATTGCATCAAGGGTTTAAAAAGCATTCTGTACAGTGTCTGATCACAAAGCTGTTTGAATCGTTTATTCAGACTGTCGTTCTGTTATATTCAACTCACATTTTTGCTTAGTCTTGAGCAGGATATTCAAGCTTGGCATATGTGTATCCTGTGGGATGCTTCTCCTAACTGGGAAATATCGAAGATATCCACTTTGCTTACTGCCATATCCTGATGTGATGCATAGACAACAGATGTTCTAAGTGCATAACTACCCTGACAAAAGATGCCTAATCTGGGCGTATGGAATCTCACTAACCTGAGCAAGTACTAATAGGCATGGTTTACGCCAACCCAACAGCTATCTTGTAGGTAATTCGCAGAACGTACAACATCAACTGAATCGCTTGGTTTACAACTGACTTTCATTCGGAGTCTTGTTCGAAACAGCTCATCGCAGTTTGCTGTAACAACGTCATCAGTAGACGAAATCAAGCGTACACCTGATGCACACACTCAGGGCATCAAGACGAGTCTTCAGACCACTTGGGCACCAGCATCATTGATGTAGACTAGTTATACGGTTGATCTCTATCTTGCGGCTAGATCGCCATCGGTCGCTGCACGTGGAAGTTTTTATGATGGCCGTTAGGTGGATTTCTCTTCAGTTCACTTCTGTCTAACTTGATCTCATTTAAAACCTCTCTATTTCAAATCCTCTGAAACCGAAAACCCAGATCGATTTTGTGATCCTTTCTGAAAGGTCCACTTCAGACATTTTGGAATTTATGCGGTTTGTACATTTCTTATGACCTCTATAAATGTCCGTTGTGAAGATTATCTTAAAATTTGGTCAATCTTGTTCCACTGTATTGTATTTTAAGATACATAAATAGGTGGGCAGTCACCGCATTTCACTGTAAAGTATTCTATACACAACTAAGCCATTTCTGATGAAACATAACAAAATCTACTCTGAAATGCAGTGAACGAAGAACTACATGGCACAATAGTGGTTTGTTCTGCAACCTGGCAGATGTGGCATTCTTTCTGAAAGCGAAAGCACCTCCGATTTTCATTCCGTTTTGAACTCGTCAAACACAGTATGTACTATTAGCAGCCTCTAGAACGTAATTTTTTGTGTGGCATATAAATACAATTGCTGCATGACGACTTTACTAAGTTCAATACAATTGTTTTGATGATAGGACCAGACTGTGCATGAACCAACTGGACGGACTGTGTTACTTTCGTGGTCAAACTTTATTCAGCAACCCTAACAAAGAGGTGTACACCTGATGCAACTTTCATTCCATGTGTGCAAAAGTACATAGGTGGTAAGAGCAGATTTTCGATTAGCGGCACCAAAATTCCAGACCAATATATCGTAAACGGATGACCTTGGTCATACGTTGGTACGAGGCCTGGGCTAATGAGCTGACAAATTGATGAGCGCATTTAGATACTGCAGCTTAATGTCAGTTCTAAACCATTACTACAAATCATGTGACAAGAGTATGGAAGCAATGGCATGAAATGTTAACCTGTCTGTCCATCAGACTTGATAAATAGAATGACAGATCTTATCCGGGTTTTTAGCTCGCCAATGACACCACGAAAATAGAACGGGTTTGACGCGACCTGCTGAAATGGTGATGGAAAACGTTATACTTGTAAGGGAAATCACTAATCCATCAGACCTAAACCACTGACAACATAGTTATTAACCGAGCCTTAAACATAAAACCGAAAAGAGAGATCTGACTTATTTGAAAGCGGTTGACCATAGTTTTGTACACTCGGTCATGATAGACCCGAGACGACTGGGCCGTGCAAAGCATTTATGTGATCCATTGTCAACCTAGTACAATGGAGTGATAGGGAGTTTGGATTTTTCCGGTCAGTCATTGTGCCTAAATATGCACTATATATGGTCGGATGCCAAACACCTAAAAGATGATATTGATATTTTAGTGCCTCACAAAATGAAGGAAGCAGAAATTATAGTTTTAAATTTCGACAAGCCTCGTGATTATTACACAACCACTAGTCTCACTATCAAGTAGCATCATTGAAATGTACTACAATCACTCTGTAGATTCACACTTCGGGCGATCACAGTATTTTAGCACAGTTTCCACGTTTCTTGTTTTAATTCCCTTAGCATTTTAAACAGAGGTTTGCTGTTTCCATTTTTGGTAATAATTTCGTTAAAACTTAGTTTTTACGAAGAACTAACCCAATGCTTAAGAAAGTCCTAATTACTCAGTACACCCCTTATAATCTGGACATAACGCTGAGAAACAAAAGTATGATACAACTTTCGAAATTGGAATGAAAGGGCCAACTAAAGAGACGCAGAGCTCACAAATGATGTGCAACCCATAAAAAATAGATACACTACAAAACATTGAAGCCCAAGTGTTTTGATTTGGAATAACAAGAACTGAAATGGGGGTTGCAAAACTTGAAACTGGAGACCAGGATCTTACTTGGAAAGTAAAATAATGAAGTATGAGGCGAGTCAAAGTACTTTTCAGCGCACTGACTAATTCTAGGAGTTACAGTGTTTTTGGTTTTTGGTGCCGTTGCTGCTGGACAGTTCGTTATTATCATTGACCTGTAGTCACCCTAAACACATCACTAACACAGCTTATCCAATTTGACTTCAGACAGTTAACAAACTGTGCAGAAGCCAAATTACACTCTTGTCTTCTTGCGGACACAGGAGAGCATCATCCGAACGTTTGAACAACGTAGTAGCTGACTAAAACTGTGTGAGACACATACAGGAACCTGCAGGTTCGCCATACGTTGGCATCGTCAACTATGAGCCCTATCAGACAACCAGAAAAGAACCAACCCTGACCTTAATCATGTGCCTTTCATCAACAAGAGTGCCGACAGGATAGTGAATTTTCCTAAACACCCATCCGTCTATGAATGATAAGTTCTTTTTTATCCATTATTACCAAACGCCCTAGTGGGGGAATCCTATGACTTCTTTGTACTTAACTGTTATTTTGTGTTATTTTATACAGCCTCGCCGTTTACATGATCTGTACCTCCTGCATCCTTTTGGTGAAATCCATGCTGCGCGCTTCAAAGGTATATTTTGTTCTACTCGCACTCAATTTTATATGGTCGATTGGACTGTGCTGACTAGTAACGGCGTAGCACCCTCACTTATTGTAGTATCTGGCGACGAATTTGCTATCGATATTGGGGACAAGTCGCGTCACTAATCGTTATTTGTCGCCGTGGCCGCTGAGTAACTTGGGGACAACCGCATTGATATCGTAGATATAATAGGCATTAAGTCGCAACCATTCCTCATTCACATTCAACTACTATAAGCATTTCAGTAGCGTATATTTTTATTGTATAATTCAAGTTCACAGCTTCCTAATGGGTAATCGGGGGTTAGCTATTTTCAAGCTGAATATCAGGCACAATTGTTCGTGGTCAAAGCATTCAGATAGACGTTCATGCCGGCCTCTTTCAGAATAAACACTAGACGTAAGTTGTGCTCTTAACCTGTGACTTCAAATACTGTTTCTTTTGAACATATCAGCAATTTGCAATAAAAAAAGTATCCACAGTTGTCTGTTCTCTCCTTTTTCTGCGTCAAACATAGCGTTTTGTTGGTGGTAGGGCGTCCATTTCTTTCCGTCCAAAAACCGCCTCCGTCCTTGATAGGAAAAAAACAATTGACTTTGTCCTGATTAGCGGACCTGTTCAGAGCGGCTGAGAGGTGACCTTGGTTAGTGTTTACCCGTCTGATTTTTTATTCCGCTGTGCCTATTAGTGACCCTAACTATTTTTTCCGATAAATGTCTTTCTCTTTTTATGATTCGGGAATGTTCTTATGGCCACTGCGCAACATATGAGTACTTTTTCTTTGTTGCCTTGGTCGCACACGTTTTCAGGCGGAACAAAGTTGTTTTCTTGTACGCGTCTTTTGGCTTGTCTTGGTAGCGAATACGAGGACGGTTGCGGTACTTTTCGGAACCGAGATTTCCGTGTTAATTGGTACCGGGAAGAGAATCCGAATTCTGCCAAGCGCACTGCGATATCAAGGTTGAACCAGTTTATCGTTTTGGAGGGTTCCCAGCAGTTGGACTGGCTCTTTAGTTATCACCACTTACCACAAAAACTCCAAATCGGTTCAATGAGTGTTAATGAATGTGGTTCGAAACTCGATTCGGTCAACAGTAATCAGTTCGCAGATTATTATTTGTGACCGGTTCATAAGTAAATTGCCGAAATTTTAACCACAGACTGTACGATAAATTCCAGACTGTTCACACTCTTCCCTACGCGACCCGTATTCGGTTTCCAGGTGCATTCTAGTGTGTACTATAAGCGCAGCTTGCCAGAGTTTTGAGGTCAGCGGGAGGATTCGTAGAATTTGTCGTTTAACTTCTCTAATTAATTAGGAAAGAAGAAAGATATTTGAAATGAATGGCTTGAACTAGACTGGAGTGGCTGATGACAGACCCCTTTGCAAAGTCAAAGCGCGCTGCAGTCAAATGGTACTTTGTCAGAAGAGATAACGTAGTGATGGTTGTGCTCAGCATTACGCATTACATAAATTGGTTATATCTATTAAATAATTTTCCACGTAATTCACACGTGTTAGACACAAAAGCGTAACGTTTAAATTCGCTGTCGTGTTGTTTTTGGCCGTGATTCACTTTCAAAAGTTGATCTCATTATCAGTTTGATTTGATTTGTTTCTACTAAAGACTACAGCTTGACTGCCATTCTTCGTTTGTTCTGGCTTTTTTACTGTATGCGAATAACCCGGGGGGGGGAGGCTCAGTCATTTTGGAACCACTTCGGATCACATTATACCGAGGTGGTTTGTTAGACAGACCTTCCATTTTCATGTTTTACTTCAACTTACCAGCATTTTTAAAATTATCGTGATGATATTCTACAAATGGAAGCGTTAGCCTTAGTTGATTGCGGTTGATCGGTGATAAAACATTTAGATGAACTATCCTTCACTCTGTTATCATTGGCAATCCTCTGACCAAGGAATCGTACGTTCTGGTGATCCACACAACACTAGAAGTGTTGATCGAATGTTAGGCAAACAGAACGATGTTTTTAAAATACAATACTTAGTTGCATCAAGTTTGTTACATTTTGTTGGTTCTTAATGAGCCTGTTTGTAAAAAATATTCCATATTGAAAAAAGTACCGACGGATCCGCTTCCTTTTATTTGGAATCGTATGCTGTGGAAGGAATCTTTTATCGTTAGCATGAAATAGGTCAAACTACAATAACTTGGGGGATTCTATGAGTAATGCACATTTGTATTGGTAACGGTATTCCCCATTGAGTCTGAATCTTCGTTTGGTTAACTTGTCTTCGACAGATATTTCCTAGTAATGCATTGTGCAGCTGACTATGATCGAACCGTACGAAGGGAAGAAAATACTTTTGACACAAAATACATCTACAGTTTGGAAGCAGGTTGCGAATAACAAATTCTGCATAATTTACTTTGACAGCTGCACGAGATTACACTGGCCGTGTTATGGCAGACTCAATTTGACAGATGGGTTATTTACACTGTAAACTTCCAAGAGGCTGAGACATGCTGATGTTTATATTCTTCAACTAGGCACAGTTGTTTTCGTGTAAGGATTGTGGTCATGTTCACGCCTGCTTGAATGCGCCATGCGTCAATGATTTTTCCGGCTTTTCCCTCTGACGATGATTTTTGTTTTCTTGTGTGCGATAATGTGCTAGTTGACCTCCATCTTAGTTGGGTTCCTGCATGATCCCAGGAAGCACACACGTCCTAACCCTCCCATTCACCCACTCTTCATCGTTCACTGTTTATCACTCGATCATTAGTTGTTTTTTCTTAGGTTGGCGGGTAAACACTGGAATTTCCCACCTTCATATTGTGGGCAAGGAAGGTGCGCTTTACACCCGTCCGCTAATCTTTTGAAATGCTCTTCCTGAACATCAGTCGAATTGTAGCCCTAACAGGCATCGAATCAAGAGGAAGCAGTTGAATTCGAAAATAAACCATGTTTTCAGGAACATTTGGAAATGTGGGAATTATATGGCTTTAGCCCAGTCTGAGATCGACATCAATAAGCAAAGAAAGGGAAAGGTGACTGCTCGAAATGGACCCACGCCCTTTCGGAAGCACTCAAAGACATGACAAGTGAAAAGTGTGTGGGAGCTTCAAATATAGGCAAAAGTATACAAACAAAACAATCTTCCAGGATAGAATATTAGATGAATCGATCAGAATGTGCAAGCATCCGCTACATGCCATTAATCACCATGCTGAAGAATTGGCACGGAATACGTATCAGGTCTCTTATGGCAGCTATACAGAGAACAATGTATTCAGAACAAGCTGATGGAATGACATTACTGTCGCTGGGATTTTTAAAGAAGCCAACCGACCACTGGACACAAGTGTACGGTATTTACGTCCGCGTTCCCATTTAGACTGGAAATTGCGCTGTACATACATACGAGGTGTCATAAGGTGTGCAGGTATATTGTATACATATTTCGTCGAGATGTCATTGTTCACAGAATACTGCTCTCCGTATTCGTCGAACAAGTGGATCATCAGTTTACATCTGCGGTTAGGGGGTTTCGGTTGTGTATCGAACGCCAGCGAGCAACTTGATCAGTGCTTATACCTAAAGTTGGACGTGAATTCCTCAAACAATTCTTTACTGGTGAGAACGTTCCCGTCATCTTCGGCCTAGTTTCATCAGATTTTTAAGATAGCGAGTTGATTTCTCCAGCACACCCCACCGTTTTGAATTCAGTTTCCCGTACATGTACTTAAGTTCCTACTTGGCACCATTTATAGTGAAAGGTTCCGGTCACACACATTACGATAAATGCACTCAGACTTGTTGAAAATGACTGAAAGTCGTCGATTTTAGAAACATTCATTATAAACCGAAGTACACTTTCATCAGGGGATATTCCTCAAGCGCCAAACCTTCAGAAAATCCTTTCTGGGGTGCCAATGACCTTTGGCACAACATTGCAATCTGTCTTTACTGCTAATAGTAAGCTCCACCAAAAACAGGTTTAGCAATCCATACTAGATTTGTTATTTCCCATTCCCCCTCTACCCATTCCGATAACAGTGTTTTATCCGCAAATACGTAAGTTTCTTCACATATCGTGTATTGCTGAATAAATGCCAGTTGATTGATGTGACGACAGTTCGTGAGGGTTGAAGGAAACTTTTGCAGTTCAAGGTCAGCAGTGCATATTGGTTGCTACGGTGAGTGATATAAGCTAAACCAGCTGCGGTTGATTGTATTAGGTGATAAACATACTCAGAGGGCAACTGTACGGAAAGTGTTGCACTGATTCTCACCAAAGTTATGAATTAGAGGGAAATCATCATCGTAAGAGAAGCCAAGTGAACTTGAAACGATCTGTCTTATCGAAAGCGTTATAAAGTCAGTGACTCAGAAAATAGCTACAAAAACCTACCCCGCCTGATCTATCGACCGGATTGATGAAGAGCGAAAACAAACCCGGCAAGGGAATCACAACACAGTATCACTTCGTTGTAACAACAGCTTATCGACTAGAACGTCTACCTCAAGTTGATTTCACCATCCTCCCGTTCGTATTTTGCGTCTAGATCATTGGCCTCAGTCGGTTAGATCGAAGTTCCGTAAGTACAGTCTGTTTCTTTCCCAGAACATGGCATTAACGCGGTAGCCTAACGCTTGTATGAAAAAGTACATTCCACTATAAAATTATACTGTAACTCCCTCTTTTGGCATTAGCTCGTTTAGAGTGAGGAAAACAGCCACCGTTTATCACTGCAAACAGACGAATAGCATTAGAAACCTATCAGTTAAATTCCGCTTGAATAGATTATTTTTTTATATAGAATGAAGCAAGCGCATACGTGTAGGAAACAGCCACCACACAATTACATTACAGTCACGGTTTCTATGATGTCTTCAAGTTGTTTTTTTGGCCCAGTGTTAGCCGAGGACGCGATGTCACGTGCTCTGACGACCGAGATAATTGCCATCACGCAATCGACCCAGCAGTTGCCGGGCCAGGTCTGTGAGTTATATGTTTCTCGTGTGAAAGGGGTCTGTCGGAGTAGCACTGCCTCTCGTGGTAGCAACGTGTAGGTTGTGTCACGAAAGGATGAGCTGACTGAAGTGGCAAAATGAAAGGTGCTAACTGATGTATGCGCGTCAAGGCCGCCTGTGTGCCCACGTTCGTGTTAAGTCTCAAGCTGCCTTCGGAATGGTCGCGCCTTTAACGACCAACACCTAATTCGTCCACGCACATAAGAATGGCACCACCGCTTGTAAATAGATCACTGATTACTGAGATTACTTGTAAATAGAACAATACAGCTTGTACTTCTCATGAATCACGTGTTCTCTTTACGGATGTACAGCATGTAAGGTATCCGAATACAAATACGACACTAGCGTTCCAGGAAATGCAATTAAGGCATACGACGAAATTTTAAAAGATCCTAGAGGTCTACATATAATTTATCAGGTCTAGATATGTTACCAGGTCCCATGTGGGAAAATCGTACTGGCTTGGCGAAAAGGACGATGACCAGTCTTATCAAAGTGATACAAAATACAACAGATACAAGTAGTTTTCAATGCAATGCGCTGGAGCCCAGCTAGACGTTCGATTTTTTTCTCCAAACGAGAACCGTTGAAGAAAACTCCACAGTTGAGGCTTAATGCAGTGGCGCTCGCCTGGACCGTGTCCTGTCCTGTCCAGTTGTATCGTTCTCTGTTCCGATCCGGGTTCAACAGCGTCATGCGTGCCTGTGTATTACCGCACTGAATCGCATCTAGCTGGAGCGTTCCGATTGGCTGAGTGTGCAGATGGTTACCGCGTGCATGCGATCGGATGTGAAAAAGGTTTTTCTGGCCGATGGATGTGTGGGCGTGCATGTGCAAGTTGGGACGGTGAGCATCACTCCGATTTAGGCTTGTCACGTGCTGGGCCGCGTGGGAGGGCGAGACGATGGTTACATCTCACATACCACGTACCCGGTGTAAACCCGAAGGAATAAGACCAGTAGGTGTGTGAGTGTGGCCTTTGTGTCCAGCTGGCCAGTGCTGGTTAGCCAATTGAATGGCTAGTACGAAAAGGAAACCCTTATATCTCAGAAAATAAACAGAAAGAGAGACTGCAATGACAAGATCTATACTAAGAAGAAAGATGTAAAATGTAGTACAAGAAGCATTTAAGTATACGAGTGCATGTTAGTGCAGTCCAGAGAGGATAAAGTTGATAAACAAAATTCAAAGTTGAACTACGAAAAGATCAGACAGACGATTCGCCATTCAATACACCAGCAAAACCCAAGAAAAGAGTAGGTAGAAGACCACAGACACCCAAGTTGCTGAAAAGAGGAGCAGATTAGTTGCCAAATGACCATGGTCTTGGTCGATGCGATCATTAACAAAAACAGAACGGATATGCTGCTATGACCTACCTGAGCCTAGCGTATTCGTTGTCTCTTCGCCGACGGTGCATTATGAGTACGCTGGTGACCTACTAATCCCAAACGACCAGCGCATTCGCGGCCGCACACATCGCATCGCCACATAGTCATGTCACCACGACCTATGGCACCGATGGTTCCCTTGCGTACCGCGCGGTTTCGTTCTCGGCCGCGCAATAACTGCTCGCTGAACTCGCGGACGCCCGTCCGAATTGTATTCCTCCATACCGTCCGGTTCAATGCTAAGTCTTCCCAACATCTGAAATCAATTTTACAACGTGAAAGACTTACCTGCACAGCATCCTGGTATCTCAGCTTTGGGCCACCAGGACTTCGCTTAACTGATCTCAGTTGTCCATATAGCACCTGCTTCGAGATACGGTCATCGCCCATCCGACGGACGTGACCAAGCCAACGAAGCTGATTCAACATCAGCAAGGCTTCCGTCCCGTTCATATCCGCTCGCCGCAGTACTTAAGTGTTGGGAACCATGTCCGACCACCGAATACCCAAGATGCGTCTTAGACATTGCAAATGAAATCGGTTTAGATAACGCACGTTCCGCTGATACAATGTCCACGGTTCACTGCCATACAGCAGTATAGACAGCACCATTGAGCGGTAAACAAAGAGCTTAGTGCTCGGCTTCAAGCTGTGGTTCTTCCAAACATCTCTTTCAAGTCGTCCGAAAGCAGTACTAGCCTTTGTCACACGAGCTCCCAACTCGCGGTCCACTGACAGATCGGTGGACAAATTGCTAACCATGTAGCAGAAATCTGTGCAACTACCGACAACATCTCCATTGATGCGAATTTGGGGTGAAGGTGCACAGACAGCACCTCCTCCCGGAGAAGGCAGAAAGAAAGAAAATGTCTTACCTGTGTTGATATCCAGTCCAAACTTGGATGCCGCGGTCGCAAAAGCCGTGGCCAATCGCTGTAGTTCGTCCTCGCTATGTGCGAACAGCGCACTGTCATCTGCGAACAGAAGCATGCGTACCAGTGAGGTATGTAACCTGGTTGGGGCGCCGAAGCGTCGAATATTCAGCAGGCGCCCATCCGTCCGGTACTCTACTTCAACGCCGTCCTCCTCAGAGTCTTGGAAAGCAACTATTAGCATGGCAGTCAAATATAAGCTAAATAGGGATGGGGCCAGGACACAACCCTGCTTCACGCCAGTGACAATGTCAAAATCATCAGAGGTAGATCCACACGATTGCACCTTCGCCCTCATGCCCACATGCAATAATCTAATCAAATTGACGAACGTACCTGGACATCCCAACTTACCAAGCACCGTCCACAGCGCCTCGCGGCTCACGGAATCGAACGTCTTGGTGAAGCCGACGAAGAGGGCATACAGGGACCGGTTGCGTTCCCGGCACTTTTCTTGAAGCTGACGAGTAGTGAACACAAAGTCGATCGTACTGCGACTAGCGGGGAATCCGCAGTGCTGTTTAGAAACATTGGCCTCCAGGACATCTGTATTCAGCCGGTTCAGGAGAATTCTGGCAAGTGTGTTGTCTGCGCAGCTCAGCATACTTATGCCCTGATAGCTGTCATGGCATTGTTTGCTACCCTCACCTTTCGACAAGAGTACGATGAAGGTATCTTAGAATTTTTGCGGCACCACATCGTGCTCCCAGATGGAGTGAACCAGCTGGAGCAGTGCACGTTCCACCGCCGGCCCGCCATTCTTCAGGATCTTACTTGGCAATCCATCCCTGCTTGCAGCCTTACCGTTGCAAAGTTGACTAAACGCTCCCTGCAGTTCTAGTAAATCTGGGAAGAGAGCAACTGAAGGCTTGATGGCCTGTTGCGACAGGCTGTTCACGGTCACCCAATCAATGGTAGCAGGACGATTTAGTAGGCTACTTAAGTGTTTGCGCCAGACTTTCATAATGTCCGCTGTCTGGGTACACGAACAGCCGGTGTCCACATCTACCAGTGGTTTAGTAGACTGGATAGATGGGTCGAATATCGCTTTGAGTGAATCGTAGAACTCCTTATGTTGTCGATGATCTGCGAAGCCTTGCATCCGGTCACCCTACCTCATCCACCAGTTGTCCTTGATTCCGCGGACACGCTCGGCCAGTTGACGGCGGATACTCCTGAACGTGGCCTTCTTCGCTTCATTGTCTGGGTCCACTGTGTAGGCATTAAACGCGGTATTCTTCACCCATACCAATTCAGCAATAACCGCGTTGTTGTCGTCGAACCAGTCCGGACGGTTCTGGCGTTTGACACCAATCGTCTCGGTGGCTGCCGTCGTGATCTGTTCCTTGACAAACTGCTATATATGCTCAGGAGTGGTGTACACAGGAACGTCGTGTAGAATAAAGGCAACTGTACATTGAAAAGCAGTCTTCGTCTCGCAGTTTTCCAGTCGTTTGATATCCAACTTCTGCCGTTTTTCGGAAGATCTACAATAGACAGACTTGCGTACATGGATAAATAATTTAGTCCTAACCAGTCTATGATCGGTGCTACATTCAGCGCCGCGCATCACTCTCGTGATACGCACCTCACGAATGTCGCGCTGTCGCACAATCACGTAGTCAAGCAAGTGGTGATGACCGCTTCGTGGATGGGTCCACGTCGTGATGTCGCTCGCATCCAGCTGGAATCGGGTGTTCGTGATAGACAGCTCGTGAATAGCACACAGGTGGAGCAGACGATCACCGTTCTCGTTCACTGAACCAATGCCGTAGGGTCCGAGGACTCCCGGTCAAGCTACCGAGTCGCGTCAGACTCGAGCGTTCAAGTCACCCAGAATAAACAGTCGATCAGTCACAGGCACCGACCGGATTGTGGCGGACAGCTGATCATAGAACTGGTCCTTTGTATCATCAGTGTGACACATAGTTGGACCATAAACACTAACAAATGTAGCATACTTACCTCGATCGAGTCGCAGGCGCGTAGACAGCATTCGAGGGCTGATGCCGTGCGGTTCGCCTATCATCGTAGCGTTGATGCGATCAGCGACTGCAAAACAGACACCATGCTCCCGAGCACCGTCTGTCGGGTAACCTATCCAGTAGAAGGTGTACCCGGCACCTGCTTCCCGTAACTTACCTTGGTCCGCAAGCCTCGTCTCGCTCAAGGCTGCTACATTGATCCCATGGCGAAGCAGTTCCATCGCGACCAGCGCAGTGCGCCGTTCTGGCCGTCTGCTAGAGCTGCATCGATCCAACAGCGTGCGCACATTCCATGCTCCGACTCAGAGCGTCTTGCGTCCCCGGGTCTGTTTCAGGTTGCTCTTCGGGCTACTGAATCTTCAGTCAGCATTATCTGCTCGGGGATTAATATTGGTGGGACAGTATGAAGGTGAGTGATTGGCAGTGGCATGTTTTCGCCTATCCACCCTGCCATGTGCAGCAGGTAGGGCGACCCGGCTTATCCTGCGCGACGGCCGATGCAGTATAGTATTTGGTTTATGTTGTATATTCATGGGTTTTATGGGCTTAGGATACTGCCAGGATGCCCAGACCTAGACAGAAGAGCGATTAGGACCCTCAACCAAAGCCCTTGGTTCAAAAGCCTGTACCGCAAGGCAGCAGGTGACACACACGCAGCAGAATCAACCATCCAGGACAGGCTCAACAGTCACAACCCAAGCCATTCGGTACATTCACATGGAGGCAATACTGCACAGACAAACCAATCACATACAGAGAATCAGACCAGGCAAAAAATAAGATAGCAAACCGAACCGAAACGCAACAGACTGACACCGCACACAACGAACACCTCACAACGGACGCATCTGCCTTTTGTCTGGCTGCTCCCCTGTGGCCAATCCGACAGGGTTGAACCTGCAACCACCGTGGTCGCAGTCAGCACAGCCCTCCGGATCAAAACAGCACACAAGCCTGACCACCACGCCAAGGTAGCAGAAAAGGTCAGGTTTGACCTTCATACAGATTGAACATCACTCACGATTGATCGCAGCCGTCGCATTCCGATTGAATTTCCAGTCATCCCCTTTCGAAAAGAAGCACTAGACTCGAGTTTCGCTCCTATTAGAGCTCGTCAGTAGTACATATCATCGCCACTGCCAGGACTTGAACCACGGACACGCTGTTCGTGAGGCAACCGTGTTTACCACTACGCCATCGACTTCACATTTAGCACGACCGAAATATCATATGGGAACACTCAAGCACTTTTGCTTGTGGGTACTCAAGCTATCACGGTTAAGAGTTCCACCACAGAGTGGAAGCGCAAGCCGCTTGAGGTGATGGTTTAAAGCGCAGGCGTCCTCTGGCTTCGGTCACTGTGACAGACTAATCCGTTTCGGATGCCGCTAACCGTATCCCAGAGGGCATGCTCCCAAGATGCATTTGCATCCGGGCTACTGTTCACAATCCCCCGGCCTACTGGTACTAGACTAGATATCAGATGACGGAGCAGTTAATTCGGGACATCCCTTTCAGATGACTGGGCTTGGGCGTTTAGTGAAGATAAATGTGGACTCAATATCGCTGCTCTGCTGGGCAATGAAAAACAACGTCACTTCGACGCGTTTGACTTGTAGCCAGAAATCTCGTCAAATGACGCTGTGGTTTTAGCCGATCGATCACGGAGACATTCAGGTTTTGTCAGTTAAGACAGGTCGCTCTGTAACCGTTGGAGCAGCTTACATCTCGTCTTATCGGAACAATCCAACAGTGGGATTATTCGAGTACCCCAAAGAATAAGCTCAAAAAAGTTGTGCCGACCCAGCAACTCTTCGCCGGAATAAAAGATAAACGCATCTCTGAAACATTATTTCCAAAAACCCAGGGACAGGGCTGTTAGCCTTGCTAGGATTAAATCAGCAGCAGTTAAACACTCTTGACGTTATCAAGATACAGCATTCCTTTCGCACACCCTCGATAACGTTTCCAACGTATCATTGTTATGGCAGTAGTGGGAATAAAGCGGACTGTCAGACATGCCTGGCTCGTAAATTTGACTGCAAGAGCTATGGGAAAAGAGGATATTTTCCCCAAAATTACAGATCTTGTCAAGTAGCGCAAATGAGCCAAGATACTTCTGGTAATGACTCGCCATTATTATTAATATAACACATCCACTGAGTACATCGTTCTACTCACAATGAGAAACAACAGCACAGGTTTCCGGAACCCAAGCTCCCTTAACCAGATAATGGAACGGTGGCCAATTGTGTTCACCGGCCCAAGGCAACTATTGACATGAAATTGGACTCCACCTCTCCAATAACAATCATTCCTTCAAGTTTCTACGGGAGGAATTTAAGTGATTTGATATTATATCCCTCATCCCATAAGTTTATCAGTTACTCAGATTCATGTGTTCACATTTGAGGCTCAGTTGTTGTGAATGTGCACCTCAAATCAACATCGACTACTGCTTTGGTATGTGACTTCTTCG
Organism: Paragonimus skrjabini miyazakii; assembly: GCA_014338405.1. Taxonomy (NCBI): domain Eukaryota; kingdom Metazoa; phylum Platyhelminthes; class Trematoda; order Plagiorchiida; family Troglotrematidae; genus Paragonimus; species Paragonimus skrjabini miyazakii. Next base: position 185,152 of record JTDE01000642.1, read on the forward strand.
AAAAGTCAAGTTTTACTGGGTCGTAATGCAGTGGTTATCCTAAAGATAACACCTTCTATTGATCGCATGAGGAATATGGCGATCAACATATCGACCCCAGCGATTGCCCCTACATCGGTCCTGGAAATTAAATACCCTAACTATTTCAACGTAATTATTGACCGCCTGATGCCCACCGGATATGCTTCAAAGAATGAGCACAACCATTTTCTACAACATAACTGCATAGAAGAATGACAAGATTTCATTGGTCACCTGGATAGACAAGAGAGAAGAGTTGGGTCTCCTTAGCGCACTCTACGATAACACGAGAAGGGTAGGTTATCGAAAAAAATCTTAGAGGGGGAAATATTTCGGGAATGGTTACCTAAGATATGGTTGTCATGCAAACCTTTGTTATGCCTTTGGAAAAAACGTTGAAGAACAAAAATCAGGTAGTGAAAACAACGGGTAATAAGAGTATTATCGAAAATTTGATGGGTCTGATGGTAATGCGGAAAATGAAGGCTTTTGGGATTCACGTCATCTGATAGTTGAGGAAAGATGCATTGCAGCGACGAACAGGTTGAATGAGACAGAACGCGACGCCGGACGATATTATGTAAGGCCGTTTAGATTCATGTGGTCTGCTTCTGGTGGAGAGCCCTCTGGACGTTTACTTGCTGTGGACATCTAAGAGCCGACAGCAGAAGACATTAGGGCAACAATATTCCGGAGGAAGATTTGGACAGGACGTGTACCGTTGGTGTGCTGGTCTTCCAGACTGAAGGCTTAGTAACCGGTTATGCCGCTGAAGTTAAAACCTTTGTTGAGGTGAGCATTACGGCGACATTCATCAGTGATACTAGTGGTAACATCTTCACAGGCTTTTTCAGTTCTGGTCAGTAGACACGAGAAAGACCTTAGAACATCACGTGATTCCGGCGCACTGCAACCTCATACGTCGGATGGCCTATCTACATCTCTAACAGCCTTTCTACACATAGTCTAATTGCATCTTCACCCATGGAAAGAGTATAATGACAAGCACATACAGTGTATGTGAGTGTGCCAACCAAGCTATGAACTTGCCCTGAATGGGGTTGTGGTACAGTTTCGGAATAAACAATATATGCCACCTAAGTTCACGTGCCGTGATTGTCAGTAGCATTCACACAGAATTTCATGGAGTGAGAAACAAATTGTTGGCGATAAAGTGGGCGAACCTCCGTTAAGCTGGTTGAGATAACACTCTGCAAAACAAGTATCGCTCGACCCTACTGGCTTAGAACGTCAGTCAGAACACCGCATTGCGGCGGAAGAAAATTAGCCTGTAAATACTACCTCACTTTAGTCTTTATTACACACCGTGCGACATAATTGGGTTCAACATGGACGGGTAAGCTGCCAATCTCACGAGCTGTCTATCTCTATTTGACAGCGCTTGAGACGCCTGCTCCAAAGCTGTACGTCAAGGTGCACTCTCGCAAACTATCACAGTATTGTTCATAGTGGTATATGCATGTAGCAGCCCCGATGCTACCATCAACACTGTTTACAATGTCCATCGTTGCACAAATCTCTTCTGACGGCATGATGCACTACTCCGAGTTTCATCATAACACTGATCACGTGAAGATTGCGCCCGTCACACCTGATGGGAGCTATGTGTGTCTTTGAACCCCTCTAAGGAAATTTCATGTTTCTAGTGTATGACAATTTTGAACTAGTTTTATCCACTCATCAAAATTATACGCTATTGCCCGTGTTACTCCATGCGTTAGAAACAAACTTTCTCTCTTTTCTTTGTTCAGTAGGGTATTCATGTCAAAAGGTATATGAGGAGGCTCTTTTTACAACTCTCAAATAGCAATCGAAATTCCCTCCCACAGTAGCGAACACTAAATCATTTGTGAAATGAGCCTCTGCACATAATCGAAGATTCTCTAAAGTCACGGCTGAGTCATCAGCGACTCATTCCAGTTATACTTCAATTTCTTCCCCCACCAAGTTACCCAACCTCTGGCCAACTCGTTTTTGTGTGCGGCTTAGTTTATCGGCATACAACCAACTGTAGCCAGTCTTGTAATCGACTCTGTTCATTTTATCCACTGCTCTCGAATCTTTGTTTTGTTTAGAAGGCCCCACTATCAGCGTCCGAGTCTCACCAAAGATCCGGCTGCTGTTACGACTTTTCGGCATTTTTCCGGTCAAACAACTAACACCAATCAAAACCAAATGTACACAAGTCATAGTCATGCGTGAGTCATCATGCATGATCGTATCCAAACTCTGCTTGATCGAGCGCGAAAAAATTTGCTTCCTTGCAATGACATCAATTTAAAAATAAACAGAAACGCGACTAAACAAAAAAGAATGATAATCAGTTTGCCCAATTGCCTTGAGAGGAAACATAATAACTGTCCTATTAACTCCAGTTGATGAGCCCACCACTAGGACTTCTGTGCAAATTGAACTCACAGAAACCATTAAATTGTTGGGTGATATTTTGGTTGCTGATGAGTAGTGGGTCTAGGATATGCGCTACTGATCAACTCTAATGAGAGCGAAACTCGAGTCTAGTGCTTCTTTTTGAAAGTGGCCGACTGAAAAGTCTATGGGAATGCGACAGCTGGGATTAATTGTGGGTTATGTTCAATCTATATGAATAGAACAAGGTTGTGATGATTACTCAAATGACAACTATTTTGTGCACACATTAGCTGGCATTGTATATTACTTGATTTAAATGAAATCAATCACTCGGACTAACTGAAACATTCTGTACATTTCGACTAAATGACATTGGTTCCCCTCGACTTCCATCGGCACTGAAGAATTGCCGGATCTTACATTAGATGCAACCTAACAGGCGGTAACACACGGCTGAGTTAGCGGTGTTTCGGAAATAATGAATATCAGTCATTTTGGGTTAGGTTTATGAGAATCAATCTGGCCGGCATCCCTTTGAGTAAACATAAGTCGTCCGATTCCTATAAGTCCAACATTACTCGTGAAACAGTAGCAATAACAGCAACCAGAATCTAACATACCTTCCTGCTTGTCAATATCGTCCTCACCATCTCCCAGCAGGTGTTTCTTTGAGTTGACATGTTGGCATTCATTGCTCCCATTCACTCACGGAAACCTTCTGTAAGACTACTCTAACAGTATCGATCAAACCACCGTGAGTTCACCTGAAATAGAAGGTCGTTTAGAAAGCAGTCAGTTTTCGGTTGTTCATTGCCGGACCAACTACACGACAATTGAAACCGTAGGAGCAGAAAGAGAGGCAGTTTACCATAATCATTCCAACAAGTGTTGGACGGGAAGTTCAGTTGTTTTCTAGACTGATCGCCTGGATTATTAAACGTCAGAGTAACCATAGGGTCCGAACATACTTCTGAGGCTATAACTATGAATTGTGAAACCGGAATCCCATCACCATAGTGGTGACCATGACAAATGACCCGTCAAAGAGAGAGCAAGTTGGAAACTGGTTAATTTGAAGCCCGGTATAAGGAAGGGGTAAGACTTTCTAAAATAACGCTCGAAGTACATTTCGGTTCTCTCCAGGTCAACCGCATGCGCGCCCTTCCCAAAGGATATCTGACTATCTCCCCGTATGACTAACCAAATAGTGAGCTAATCCATTTCCTAGACAATGTAGTCAAGCCCCCAACACTCAGGACATATTTCCACTGGAACTAGCCTACGAACGATTTTACCACTAGTCGCACCATTAAGTAAACAGAGTAAAATATCGTATTCCGATCCTCGCGATAGCGACCGGAATTCGGTTGTGCTGTTCACAGTTACTGATGAGTAGTTGGGGATTTTGTTTATTTCAATTTGAACATCACCCACAAATGATCGCAGCTGTCGCATTCCCATAGACTATCTAGTCGGTCCCTTTCGATAAGAAGCACTAGACTCGAGTTTCGCTCTCATTAGAGCTCATCAGTAGTGTATATCATCGCCACTGCCGGGACTTGAACCCCGGACGCGCTGTTCATGAAACAACCGTGTTTACCACTGCGCCATTGACCTCACATTAAGCACGACCGAATTATCGTATGTGAACGCTCAGCCACTTTCGCTTGTGAGTAATGATCAGGTTGCCCGATCGTCTCGAAATGGAGATACAGTAATTGTCCTGTAAACTCCAATCGATAATCCCGCCTAACGTGAGGTCAATGGCGCAGTGGTAAACATGGTTGCCTCATGAACAGCGTGTCCGTGGTTCAAGTCCCGGTAGTGGCGATGATATGCACTACTGTTCTCAGTTGTCACTTCAGGAGGAGTTCGTTCAGGCGCCATGATTGCCGTAGCCTCGACAGCACGCGTAACAACTCCAGTGGCTAATTAAGGCAATTAATTATTTTCTGTCCCAAATGTGTTTGAGGTAATTATAACTAATCGATTGTGCTTCCGTTTACTTGGTAACCATTTGATACAAAACGTTATGGAAATGGACAGACGGTAAACAGTAAAAAACAGCCTGTTTAGCAAACCCCTTAGTTAATCTTCACCCAGGCTTTACTAGCATACATGTCAAGGTAAATTTGCATTGATTCAAAGCGGTATCAATACTATAAAGAGTCAACGCCATACGATATGTAGAAAAAGCCAAACGTATTATCACTGACGTTTAAAAGATTAGACCTTTTCTTTCGTTTATTTTGAGGAACATTATAACACTAAGTGTACAGACTTATTTTCGATGTGACGTGTAAATACGTCAAACGTGATCTAGTGGATACTTATTTGGAATACCATGATACCTAATGGCATATCGTGAGTTAAATTCTCTTGACTGGGTAGTACTGACGTGATATATCTGGGTTAGAACAGTTCTCCGCCTCATCGGTGCCTGTCATTGGGGCCAAATTCTTGCAAAACGTTCCCGCAATCTCAGCTAAGTCTCCGGTGTCTGCCTGATAATTTGTTCATGGCCAACTGATAGAATTAGCATGTGTAGTTTTCAAGACACGGACTATTGTGCTGAATTTCTGTCATGCACTTATTCATCCCTCTTTCACTGAGAGGCTCCTGAAATATTATCCAGTTGTAAAATTATATTAACCTCATTACTGTTCAATGCCATTAACACTAGTCTATGTTGATCGGTAAGCAGTAACTTTTGTTTGCGGGTGATCACTTCGTACCGACTCACGAGACTAATCAATCGGACACTGTCAACTGTGGTCATTCTGTAATACAAAGGATAGATAGAACTTATAATTATGAGATTAGTCCGACTGAGTTGGTATCTCTGGGATGAATGGTTTCCCAGGAAATGTATAAAACTTGGCTCCACACGGGAGTGGTTAAATTGTCATCTACTCTTCTGGATGCCTGGGACAAGACATATCTATCGGGTTGTTCTCATTGAAACATTCTGGATGTCTGTTTACTTGCTTATTTCGTCGCAATATGTTATGGCATAAGGTTCACTTCCTATGAAATGAAACGGCCATACGGACTGCAGACAACTCGAGAAACAGTGTTTACATCTCTATGTACAAAAGAGTCTCTTTGTTACAATCCGTTATTCTTGGTAACTAACAGCGTGGTGAATTAAGTGCGCTGTGCGTAAACTCAGATTGGTGTATGTGATTTTGCCCCTCTCTTTCATAATGTCCAACTTTCTTCTTCTGTCATGTAATTATGTTTTATTGCTGCACGTGACTGATTACATTTGATCCGTCAGCTTAAAGGGATACATCGTGTAGTGTGGTATTTCTGACTTCTTTTATCAATGGTTTCAGTAGCAAACTAACGCAAAATGTTTCTCATTTGAAAAGTCCCATTAATTATTTGTTGTTTTGTCCGACGATAACTTGATAACAATAAATAATTCTCACAACTAACAGTGATATTTAAGAATGGAAAGTTCAGTGATACAACAACGATATAGGTAGAATGATATCGGTGTTGAATTCTGACGATGTCTACACTGTTTTAAGGTATGACAAAAATAATTTCGTTCAGTGTGATTGTTAAATCACTCCTGACGATTTATGGTTATTCACTCAGTAACGCCTAATCGACAATTCCAATAGAGCTTATTCAGATGGTCGGATTAACGAGACTATCTTCCAAATCCAAAAGCTGAGTTGGCCAAGCGTTGATTGCTTATTTGATGTGAATGCACGCATGCTGTTGCATCATCCACTACGGTGAATAATTAGGCAGGCATACCAGCAATCAGAAACACCACACTCAACTAGGCAGCTTGTATACATCACGCTGAAATCGGTAGACGGGTTATAGTTTCTGGGTGCACCAGTTTTTACTGTCCCTACATGGACGCAAAAGTCTGCGTGAATTTGTTTGTCTTCTCTATTTGTTCATGCAATATTTTGCTTAAAAGCACTTTTCACGTGCCACAACCACCACACCCTCATTCAGTAAACTGGATGTGGTATGCCATACCTAAGCTGAGAATTGTGTATTTTCTGTCGACCTTAACAACGTTGTTATTGTTCTCTTATGATGATGTATGTGCTTACATTGAGCATGTTAAGCACATTACCATGGTTAGATTTGGATTCAAAGTCAGAAATTGTGTTGTCTCACAGTTGCGACACCCATTCTCTTTGACGCTTTGAACCACATTCCGTATAACACTCACGGTTGTGTGTACTTCAGCTGACAGATTCCAAATCAGTTCAGCAAGCGCCATTGATCTAATGAACTTGTTTATGTGATTGTATAACTAAACAGCAGAAGAAAGACATTATTGATTTCGTGGTTCACTCGTGTTTGGTCTTTCGGCATGAGATCCTTAGAGAATACGATAAATTTTACATAACTGATACAGTCGTAGCTATTCATCTGTGGTTATCTGGCTACTAGAATGTTCATGTGATGCGAACGAATTGATAACAAAGATAGACTTTTATCAAAAACCAAGTCTATCAAACACGCAACCGTTGTCTCTCCCGTATGATTAGCTAAAAGGCTCAGTTCAAATAAGCTTAAAAAGTCCTAAAAAAGAGACACATTTTACAGTCAGAGATTGTATTGAAATGAACGATTCATTTACCATTAGTCACCTTTTATTCTTGTAAATAAGTAGCAGGAAAATCATTTCCCAGAAACAGAATGCAGGTGCAAACACAGACCACTATAAACGATAAACATGTTCAATAGCCGAAAAACTTCTGAAACCTTGGTTTACTGTAATGTGCGTTATTAAGGCAAGCAATATTATGTAGGGTGTATTGCGCAATAGGATTTTGACCAAACCTCTTCAGATACTTTTTCAAAAGCAACCTACATTCATACAGAAAGGGAAGTGGAAAAGCATATTTGGTTCAATCATGAATGAGACAGTTAAGTGGCAAGGTCGGACGTTACATAATATACATTAAGTATATTTAGCAATCAAGAAAAGTTGAAAACGCTTGAAAACTTGCAGGTAAAATTGATACCATAATCAGGATGTTGGTCCAAAATGGGCGTTATTTATGATAACTGAGTCCGATTTTGAAAGTTCTGGGTCTCGCGTCTGACTTCTTGGTTTATTCGGCAAGACAGTCACCGCGTTTGGGCGACTGGCTTGAACACAGTCGTAGCCCAAACTATCTAGAATAAAATCATTTTGACCTGTGAACCGTCGAAATTGTCTAAAACCGGTTTCGGAAAAGAAATGCGAAAACTGATTCAAAACGATGAGGGACTAACCTATCCTTACCACATCAACAAAATATTGTCCACCATCTGACTTCGAATACACCGCTGAGAGTTTTGTTCATGTACTGAGACGGATTTTCGATTTGTTGCATGGATTTTCACCCGTGTCAAAACTAATACTGCATTTGAGCTCGTTTTAAAACCAAACTGCCTTTTTCATGCCCAACAGTTCAACTATGTGTTTCTAATCGTTGAATATGCCCCAGTTACATCGCTGTACTGCCGCCCTCGTCAACCACGCTGCTTTCTCGGGAACATTTGAAGCAGATTTATCCTGCTACTTCTTCTCCCACTGTATACTGTGTTCCACACATGAAATTAACCGAAGAGATGTTATCAAAAATGGCAACGTTTGGGGCGTACCACTGTTGATTTTTTACTTCGTCAAACACCTCTTGTTGGAGACATAGGGCCATGGGCTGCAGAACACCTTTGGATATCATTGTCATAGTAACATTGTAGCGCACAAGAGTTAGGATATCACGCATTCAAGATATTCCATGTGTATTTAGATCGTACCTCGAGGAGTCCATAATGATAACCATACTCACCATGTCACAATTGGAGGAAAAGCGTGTGTTCTGAAACAGTTGAAGAATCACTAGTTCAAAGCAATTGCGTGGACACTTGAGGTTGTTCGTCCATGTCAGTATGTGCAAGTTCATTAACCAGTCACGGGAAGAAAATACAGGACAAAACCCATTTCGTACGACTGCATCGCATTTTAAATTTAACCTATTTTGCGGAGTAGCTGGCAACACTAACTACATATAAAATAGGATATAAACTCGCCGCTTTTACTGAAGATATAGGCCTTTTAGTTGAATCCGCTATTGTCAAGGTGCTACATTTGTTGTTTACTGATCGCAAAGATGTTGAGGGGGACTTTACAGCAGGTTTTGATACGTGCTAACAAAGAGAATAAACCAATTATTGGTATTGACTATTGCAAGAATGATGGTTAGATGTTGTCACTGCAATGTATAGTTGTAAACGAGTACGATTCACTGGCCTTTAATGGTGTTCAATAATACGGCTTATATTTCAGTGTATAAAACTTTAGTGTTTGGAACCAAAGCAGATAATGAATTAAAGTTTGTGAAAGAACGGAGCGGAATCCAGTCTTGCAGCTTGTAGTGAGTGTTATTGTTGATCCCGTCACTAATTGAAACAAGGCCCTTCCAGCCCTCGATCCTATGCAAACCTGTTTATGCGAGGTTCCACACTGCTATCTTTGATCCCTGAACTGGATCCACATGAAACTTCTTCATCATCAACATCATCATCATCATCGACATCATCATCATCATCATCATCATCGTAACACCCATGAGCCTGACCAAAGGTACTGTGGTTCGGGTCGCCGTTCACCTCAACAGTGACGTGGAATATCCTAGAAGAAAACGTTATTAAGAAGATTGAAAATTGTTGAGAGAAGACTAAGAGGAATAAGCGGAAATGG
>JTDE01000643.1:15703-37876 GCA_014338405.1 Paragonimus skrjabini miyazakii
CCTGCAAAACAAACTGGTTTTCTTTCATGCATTCAACTAAATGGATAGAACCAACATGTCTCAGCGCCCACCGGACGGAAACATATTTTGGATTTCATATTCACCACAGGTATCTCGTCCGTATGGATATCCGTTCTGGAACAATTTTCAGAAAGTGACTATAATATCGTCAAGTGTCAGTTTGACTTCAGTACAGTTGTCAAACCCACAGTTGTATTCTACCGTCCGATCAAATACATCGATTGGAGTACCTTCTCCTCCTTACTAAGATTCTTAAATTGGAATACATCCTTTCTTACATCGGACCCAGAAGTAGCAACCGAGGAATTTATCAACCATTTCCAATTTTGTATCGATATTCTGACCCCCGTAAAGTCAAAACTCGTTGATTCTTATGTGCAAGGTAGAATCCTAACTGCAAAAGAGACTGGCAAACTTAAATCACTTAAGTTGATGTACAGAAGAACATTGGACTTCTCTCTAATGATTCAACTGAGCAGTGTTTGAACATATAGAAAACAGAATGCAACCGCGTTATGCGAACGAAGAAAAGCTCGCGCCTGGCAGTGAGCAAAGGAGCATGAGACTAATGCAACTGTTGAGACGAAGAAATTCCATGAGGGACCACCTTATAAAAGTTATACCTCTCAAAGACAATACGGTTATCGTTGACCCAGTTGAAATATGTGAACTCTTCATCTCACATTTTGCTGCTGCGTCTAACGTGGAGAGCACAGTATTACCCGTCATCCCGTTGAAAACAACAGAAGTTCTGCGCAATATTTCGAATGATGCTGGAAGTATCCGCTTACAGTTGGCTACCGTCAACCCCACAATCCACCCTGGACCTGATGATATTCCACCAGTCGTTATCAAGCAAGTAGGTGAGGATGTATCCATCCTCCTACTAAATCTGGTCACGCTATCGCTTCTTCCCAGCAGTTTCCCTCCCCAGTGAAAAAAGTCAATCATAGTGCCCGCTACAACAGTGGTCCGAGACAGGAAATAAGTAACTATCTTCCAATAAACCATACACCAATCTGCTCAAGAATGTTTGAAAGAATAATAAAAGCGCCCATCGTCGAATTCTTGAGGTCACAAAACCTTATAAACCTTTCGCAGCACGGTTTCCTTAGTAAGCGCTCTTGCATGACATGTCAATTGGAATTTTCAAACCATATGTCGATATCTGCCGATGCAGGGAATGCGGTCATTATCATACTTCTTGACATGCAAAAGGTTTTGAACGTGTGCCCCAGAAGCGTCTGTTAATCAAAATAGCATCCCTTGGCATACAAGCCCCCTTGTGCAGCTGGATTTCGTCATACTTTGAAGGCCGAACCCAAACTATCAAAATGGGAGAGCACCGCTCAACGCCAAAACTAGTGACTAGTGGGGTGATTGAAGGAAGCGTTCTGGAACCACTGTTCTTCCTCATGTATATAAATGACGTATGCGATGTTATTAAGCATGGCAAACCTTTTTCGTTTGCTGACGATATCAAAATCTCGCACAGCGTATCCGTTTGTGCAGTTCAGTAGTTATTGTATCAACAAGCATTCCAGCAGTCACGAGATCTTCATGACTAGAAGTGGTAGTCTCAGAATGGGCGCTAATTGGGGCATTTAGAATGCTAACTATCGGATTCATTAGGTGCAACATGTTGGTAAGCTGTTCATACTTACTGTGTATTTTTGCCATTTCAGCCTCTAGGTCCGTTATTTTTTTAACCTGACTTGCAAATGCATCGGTTATAGGAACTTGACACAACGTAGTGCTGTTCCTTCCTTGTAAGGGGCTAGCATTTGTCGTTAGGATCACCGCTTTAGCAGCAGATTTTGGATCCTCAGAAACAGCAGCAATGGAGCAAGTGTTAGGCGTGGTGCCCGGGAATTTCGCACCTCTCTTTGTCGTCATCGTGCTTTTTTGCACGAGGCTGATTGCTTTACAACTGACAAGTTTTAAGGACTAGCTGACTTAATGGGCACTTTGGAAAAGTATACCTTTTTTATCAAATAAAGATCAAAACTTTCCAAAGCAATTAATAGTAATGGAACGGGGCAAATAACATGCCAATTTGAGCGGTTATACGATATACATGGAATATGCACTTGTAAGCAATAATCAGTGGCCTATTTGGAAACACACGCAGACAGTTACCCATTTCTCAGCTGATTTGCTTCATGCCTTAATGACCGCACACAAACGGTGATAAAAGAAGATTGCAGCTCAACGTCCAGACCAGTCACCAGTGGAGTGGTTATAGGAAGCGTCTTGAGACCGTCACTCCTTCATATGTACATAAACGATATACGTGAATTTATCACGTATGACAAACTTTTCCTATTCGCTGATGACATCAATCTTCTCCACACTTCCTCCTGGCGATCTCAGTTCTTGTTTAGAGAATATGCGGAAGAACTTCACGTCACCAGGGTCTTAGTGACAAACTTGGTTGATGAATTTTTAGCCAATAAATCCATCATCGTTGCACATGAGGATCACGTGCCTGAGGACTTGATAAAGCTGGCTGGTCGGGGTATTTCAACCGCCAACTCAGTCCGCAACCTGTGCATGCATCAATCAAACTCATTTCATTTCGCAGAACATATATCTTTCCTAGTAGTTAAAACTAGATGAACGATTGGTTACATTAAGCAATCATCCCTCATTTCTGCAGCTCGACTATACTTTTAAAAACGTTCATATATAGTCACCTGCGCAAGTCTGATATGATAGCTCTCGAAAGTCTCCAACGTGCATTTACGAAAGATTTAGCGGGTTATTCGTCTTCTCTGAACTACAGAGAACGCTGCCGGATGCTTGCACTGGATGCTCTTTGGCTACAGCGTATCAAGCTGAACCCTGAACTCATGTATAATCTAGTTTATGGTGATGAATTCATCGTCAGCTTCGCGATCCGCCTTCAGCATCGCTCAAAATACAACATTAGGAATAATGAGTTCACTTTGACGGCTCTTAAATCCCGCAAATACTGCGTTCAAATGTTTTCCTAGTGAAATATTCCTACATTTGGAACAAACTCTCACATGCAGATGGAGCCAATAAGAATATACATCAATTCAAACGAAGCTTATAAACTTTCCCGACATCAACGAAGGTCATGTCTATTTTCAAACTCTGCCTGCCTGAAGACGACATCTTTGACAACGGACCTAATAACATCTAAACATCTGATCTAATCTAAAAACATCTGAAGGGAAAACTATATCACATGGTACAATGCCACATACACATCGAACTGATCAAAGCTATCAACTTCACCGTTCGAGGAATTTCTCAATTTCGAAGCTTATTATAACTCCAGCAGGATAAATCTTGTACATGGTTATGTCTAAAACTTGCAGTTGAACAGCAAAACTATAGCCACCACATGGTAACATTGTACACACCCCGGTTAGTAATAACTAAACCATCCTGGTACAGTCCTACTTCATACTTAATGATTACCAATTGTGTATATTTATCAATCACTATGCAATAGCTGTGCACGCTAAAACTGTTTGGAAATATATATATATATAACTTAACCTGTTCGCCTCATATGATTACATATAAAGCTGTGCTTGTTTCCAGCTTACTAGATCACCTGGCAATCTGCCCGTGTTGCTGAACATTCTCTCCATTTTACATATCGACCGTGTATACTAAATCGACATCGGAATTTGACTGTAGTCATATGCTAGAAAAATCTGTGAATCGATATCCTTTCGCGTTATACGATAACAATTGTTTGCTAGATACATATTTTTTATTAACCAACAAAAAATTATACATTTTATATAAAAGGTTTGGCCAGAAAATATCATATTCTGCTATCCGTCATATTTCACATGATCATTTCACGTTCTCCTGTTTATCACGTAATTTTGCTTTCCATTCCTGATTCTACGATTAATTCTAACGCGAAGCAACATTACATAACGTCAAGACAATCAAAATCCCGTACTGGTTAGACAATTCCGGAGGTCTGTAAAATTTCCTCGATTTAGAGGAAACAACGAAGTCCAGTCCAGAAGATTATCCATTTTTCCACAAAACTTTGGGCTTTCCCATCTTCCATCATCTTGACAAAAGTATCTACATATTTTTTTGGAACCGTCTACATCAAATAATGACGAAATTCTCCGACTGATCATATTCTCCATCCCCGAAAATCCTTTTTCTGGCTTGAACTAGACCATAAGGCCAACGTTAACCTTATGAAGCGAGAATTGAAGTAACTACTCAGCATTTTTTATCGAACATGGAAAATTTTGAGAACAATCTTTTTAGAAGCAAGTCCCCCAGATGCTTATTCATTAACCGGAATTTTCCTGTCTTATTTTGTCTGTTTTGTTATTTCATTTTCATAATTGGTGCTTTGTACAATTAACAATTATGTGTACGGTATGCGTTTCGCGTCACAATGTGTATACTGATCACGCTCATCCGAACGTGTTTCTCACAGATGCTTTGAGAAATATACCGGTAATATCATTATTATCATTATTAATACACAGCTTGGCCAACCCTTTATGCAAAGTTCTCTAAACGGATTGAAATGGATTGGTACTGGCAACGGCGACATTTTAGAGAAACGTGCTACTTCCGGGCAAACCATATCCAGCAGGCTACAGTCGGTGGATTGGGAGGCTGTCCAAGACAAATGCGATCTTAGTTAGAAACAAAATACCGTATGTGTTGACGTATTTTTTGAAAGCAGACAACATGTGGAGGCATGTTAACAACAAGGACCTGTAGAAATTGCACTTGCACGTGCCATTACTGATGTTCACCGTGTAATGACTACCCTAAGTGCTCACTCGAAACCAGAAATAAAAATTACACGAGGTCCCATCACCCTGAACCTGTCTAGTCGTTTAAATTACAGTGGGGACCACCCCCGTTGATACGCTTCAATAACAGTTGACTGGCGAACGCTGCTATCCGAGAGAGTATAGTCTCCAAACACAGGTCGACTTCGTGGTGGTCACAACCGTAGGTGCAAAACATCTGAAGCTCACCCATTAACTACCCGTTGTAGGACCAAATGTTGTTGATGGCCGTGACCAAATGATCTCCTGGGTGAGTGCACCTCTTCCGTTGGCCATTTGCACTCTCCAAACGATTGTTTGTTTGACTTCCGAAGTAAACGATGTTTGGTTGTGCACGGATGACCTACCTAAGCCCTGTATGAAGCCAATTGCATGCCAGGTAGTTCACTAACCTCGGGTCCGTTCGTCTGAACATTTCAACATCGCCATTGAACCCTTACCATAAAGGGACAAAAGTGTTCACCCTTCCCTTTCTAAGTTATCTGAAGTAGCCCTGTGCTGAAACAAATATCGGCCTCTAAATGAATTTGTCTAAATAATGATCGGAGGGTCAATTAAACCAACCTATACGCTTCCTCGCGGCATCTCGAAAATAAAAATAGCACAACTTTGTGTCATACTAAAAGAAGGCCTATTTTGTTCGCATTTGGGCTTACACTTTGTCCATCACAAAGGTTCTCACGGTAATGTGGTCCCTCATCACCTGAGAAAATGTTTTAAACAAATAACGCAAGCAAAGGTAATTTTCACTGCAAACAGGCATACATTAGGGACCGTTCATTACCCATTCCGTCTGCGATCAGAAACCGATATGGCTTAAAGCTACAGCTATTGAATCGTTCGCTAACTATTCAAACCCACAACGAGTTACGCGTAATCTGTTGATCCAAATATGCCTATCTCAATACCCAACGGCATGAAAGATAATCTATCTTCGAAACGGTTAATGAGAAGGCGCTCGTAAAAACTGGATTTAATACGGTAATAACTGAATCAATACACATGAAAACTAAATATCTCACCTCGAATGTGAAAAATCCTCATAAACTGGATTAAGAATGTGCCGTACAACAAACTTGACATTTAGGCACCGCTCAGTAATGATGGACGGTGAGACGGAAGTGAGTTCACTCAAAAAATGGCCACTGGTTTGGTCGGGGCAAAATGATTGTTCACGCATCGAAAAATGGTGAGAATTATAAGCTACTCAAGAAATAACAGGAGAAGAATGTCTTATTTTGACCTTTAGAAATGTACAAGGATCCGACTGAATAAGAGTAAGGGAAACGGTTACAGTAGCTGGCTAAAACTGTTTATTCTTAGGGAAAATATTGAAACACATGGCCACCCTTCAACGCTAATCAAGCAAGACACAGCAATCTCAAATTGATGCAACAGATCTTAACAAATTAACAACAGTCACAATTGCGAAATGATAATATAATGGCTCGTGGCGATTGTTTCCATGCCTGGCATCGACGTTGATCATATCAAGAAAGCGTCTGAACAGTTTTGTTTTTTGTTTTCCCGCAAAGCATAGATACGTTTATTTACTGTTGTCGTCTTTGATAACAAGCAGCATGCCGTCGGTTTCTATGGTATTTGATATAAATTTTCTGTAGCATCAGTGTACGCAAATTCACTTACTCATTGTCGGAGTTTCCAACCGATGACGGATGTTACGCATATCCGTGGTCCTTATATACTCATAATAACCATCCGCAGCATACTGCTCCAATTCAACAGCTAGAGTGTTGCACTGTAACACATGCCTAGAGTCGTTTACGTCACCTGAAGTGAGGCGGAGACTTGTTACGTGCGCATTGTGAAGGAAGGCTGTCATGTTGTGATTGCCCCTCGGAGCAAAAGAACTAACAACCAACTTGGTTTTTCTTCTAAAGGCGAAGAAACGTGACCGGCGGCATGTATCACGAGAACTGTGTAATTTAAAGCATGTGAATTCAGCGTACTAAGCACGTAGCAACCAACGGCTCTCGCCCTTACGTGACTTGTACTTGGTACGCCGGTGCCCCATCCGCCAAGGAACCTCAGAAGTACTCATATTCACATCGTCATGCTTCAACCGTCCACTGTTTGATTTTGCGCTTGAACGAAACCCATATAAACACTGTAATCCCTCAGGTACTCATGTAAACAATTTCTAACTTTGTTGAAGCTCGAAAATTTCCACTCCTCAGGTAGATCTTTGAAGTCCCGTAAGTAGTCCTTTGGCTAAAATGGGATACAGCATAAAACTGATGTTCTCTGAAACAAACCGACGAAATGTGTGTCATCGTACACATTTACAAATTTAAATATAATACGCCTTAGTTTATCAACATGGGCTAGTTAACTATCGAACAAACAGCAAAAACAAATTCAACGGGAAACCCATGTGTTGGATTTGTTGAAGTTCTTGTGATACGTTTGCGGTCTCTTATTTGATATGATGCAGAGCGAAGAATTCATTGAGGCATGTGTTGTTCGGTTTTTTCATAAATCAGATCTTAAACTTGCTGGCATTTGCCTTTGCTGTAAACCATTATAATAAATTTTGTGTCGTAACAGCACATAAAATGCGTTCTTCTTTTTTCAGAACTATCACTGCTTGTCTATTAAAACTTTCCCTCTTGGCATTGTTCGGCATGTCCTGGCTCTCAGCCGCAACTGGTTAAGCTCATTTCCCGTTGACTTGCCACCATTTATGGACTCGTGTTTGGTTACTCCACTTTGAACGTCCTTCTGCTGGATAATTTGTGCATCTGGTAGTTCAAGTTCAAGGTTGGATAACACATTTTCGTGATTTTATCAAACAGTACCGTATAAATTTCAATCCCGTCTATCACTTTTTCTGACTTTTTTGGACTTGGAAGATAGTCCGGTTAACCCGACCATCTGAATAAACGTTGTTAGAACTGTCACGTACGCGTTACTGATTGAACTATCCTAAATCGCCGAGATCAATTTAGCACAATCCTTGGTATTTTCGACTTCAGGATCAAATGGAGGGTACCGCAATTACTGAGCAACTAAAACAAACGTTTCGGGGCTCGTGGTTATTTCTGTCAAAAAGAATTAACCATTTTCAAGGTCCTGAGCGATACCACTGAAATATTACCAAATGTTCACCGACGTCTTATTCCATTTCATTTTGGCGGCATATTTTATCGGATACTAATCATTTCCAGCTCTATCAGTCGTGCCGTAGTGGGACTCCCCTGGTTGTAAACGTTTGAAAAAGATATCTACGTGTTGCCGTTGCTTTCCAAATAATTGCTGCAACACAACATCAACAGCTGCGTCAGAAGCGTCGGTTAAAATTGACAACGGTGCATCCGGATCGGGATGAACAGGGAGAGCTAAGTCGATGACTGCATATTTGAGCTCCCTGAACGTAGTGCGTGCAGCCTCTGTGAACTGGAATTTTCGATCACCTCCACAGAGGAGATAAGCCATTGGCTGCATTACATGCTCACAGCGACGTATGAAACGTCGGTGGTTGTTGATCAGATCACTAAAACGACGAAGTTGCCTAAAGAAATTCGGTTTTGGGTATTTACGGATGGCTTTGACCTTACCCATCGGCGCCGCGATTCCACTTTTTGAGGTCATGTGACCTAGAGACTAATGTGGTCCTACTTAGTTCCCACTTAGTGGAGGTAACCGTGACGCCATGTTGGACCAAGCGTTCCAGTAGTGTGTGAAGATGCGCAAGGTGTTCTGAAAAGCTAGCAACTGAAGTATTATCCAGATAGGGGTAAACAAAATTAACCCCGCCTGTCATTTCATGAATAACTGGTTGAAAAGTTGGAGCTGTGTTGCTCAAACCAAATGGCATTCAAAGAAATTCCGAAGGTCCAAAAGCGGTGATAACCGCGGTTTTGGGTATATCTTCTTTGGTTATGGGGATCTGGCGAGAAGCGCGCATCGAATCTATCATTCAAAAGATGGCTTTTTCATATAATACACGGGGAGTCGCCATGAAACTCTCAAAGACGCCCTAATTAAGCGAGTTGCTCCATCAGAAAAGACTCGTTTGCAGCAGCCATTTGGCAGACTAAAGCTAGACAATAAGCTTTCCACGATCCTGCTCCAAGAGATGCAGTAAACACCAGGCACGTTGCACATATACCCATCGTTTATCGGAAACTGTGGATGCAGAGACCATCGGAAACAGCGCCGGCAATTGTCTTTTGCAACAACACAATTTTTATTAGAGGCGGCAGATAGGGCTAATCAGGTAGAAGGGCGTTCGGAACCATTCCTTGACCTGAATAGCTCTCCACCACAGACGCCACGTCCGGCGCAAAGTACTTTGTCATGTAATGAAGGCAGTCTCTTTATGTCAGCATCAAACATAAAAGCACCGTGGGCCGGAGTTGAAGCCTCACGCCGCGATTTTAGCAGAATCCATTTAGATCGTCTCGCGTGCCGTCGACCCAGTACATCTCCCAGACGCACAAGGTTGCAACAGGAGGACGGCTACTGTCGATATCACCAACGTTTCAGTGCCAGACCGATCAGGTACATAAAACCGTGAACCTATCGGCCAACCAAGCAGAGAATCTCCAACACTAGCTCGTAATGACGACTAAGGTTGTCGGCGTCGCACCTTGTTGCCTCATTTTTGTGAAGGATGGAAGAACCGAAAACATGTTCTTGAATGATACCGGAATTCGGGTTAGCGTGTTTATGTCTACAGAAGACCAGGTTCCTAGTGCCCGCAGTCCACCTCTCCGCGCTGCAAATGATACGCTTATGACCATCTACAGGCAGCGCTACAAACTCCTGATTTGGAGCTCTAGCAAAGATTTCACCGGATGTTTACAATTGGCGTGGCAGCTTTTGCCATGATCAGCGTCGATTGTCTCCCTCGTTCGGACTGTCTGGTCGACACGAGACGCCAAATGTTAATCGATTCCAATACTAAGCTGAGCACACCCGGCAAGCACGCAACAACTGCAGCCATAACACCCATATATGCTCAACCCGAAGTCCTCAAGCAACTTGTGGGTCTTCTCACTTAATTCCTGTAGATCGTTCGCGCATCCAACGACGTTCCAGCAGTGAGCTCTGGTGCTACACACCACATCCGCACCAAGGGAGCCTCTGTCTTAGCATGACCTCGCCAGCTGGCTGCCGACAAATTCAAGTTTGCTAAAGCAGAGTTCGAACACATGCTCGGATTCGGAAGAATAAGCCCTTCCGAGAGTCCATGGACCTCAACGTTGTATTTGGTCCCTGAGAAGTCAGATGATTGGCGCCCATGCGGCGATCATTGTGGATTCAACAAAGGAACCGTCCCTAACAAGTACCAATCCCGCATATGCCAGATTGCACTGCTTGTTTATGCAAGTGGTCCCAGCACTGACCCTTGAGGAACTCACGCAGAAACCAGGGAGGGCGACGGAGAGTCTGGTTCGGGTTCAACTATAAAAGTTTTTCTACTCAGAAAAGAGACGATCCAGCGAAGAATCTCTCTGTGGTTACTATAATCTTCTAGTTTGCGTCTTAGAGGGTCATGTGGCACACGATCAAAAGCCTGGGCGAAATCAAAAAGGATGGCGTCTGAGATGAGGTCGTTGTCTTTGACCACCTCCAGACTACCCGTAGGGACAAGCATACTTGTTATTCGCGACCGGTTAGGAAGGTCATGCTGGGTAAAAGAAAAAAGATGGTTTGATAAGAAATGGTTGAAGATGACACGCTCTAATAAGCGCTCCATTATCTCGCATGGAATGGTGGTAGGGCTGATTGACCGATAACTAGCCAGGAGGAGACAGTCATCCACTTTGAAGATGGATGTAACCGCCGCTCTCTTCCATGCACTATGGAGAATATCAGTTCGGAGTGCCTGCTTAGACAGCTTATAGAGGGGATCTGCTAGATTAGCATCTGCTTCTTCAAGAATTCTGAGAGGACTCTTGTCAGGACCCATAGAACTTTATGAATTAATCTGGAATAGAGGATCATCAACACCTAACATAAGAAACTCGGCGGTAACGAGGGGCAGCTGAAAGTTCTGCAGCGGTAGGATATGGTTCCAGTTCGATGGTGTGAGGTTGTAGCCTGCCGAACAGTACTCCCGAAATAACTGAGCTTAAACTAAGGAGTTAGACGAAGACTTCCCGTCGGGCAGCCACAGTGAAATAGCCGAAAGTTTATCCTTTTGCAATTAAAATCGGGAAGAGGTGATCTTATATAACGTTCCAGACCGTTGAAATCGGCCTGATTAAAATTTCGAATTGTTGACTTTTTTGCTATTTGTAATCAGCAGCAGATAAGATCAAAGCTTGATAGAGAATGGCCGCTGTGTTCATGTGGAGAATTGATGGTCACGCTGTCTACCAAGTGGTTGTCGTTAGTGATGACCAGATCGAGCAGAGAAGGAATTTGGCCAAAATGATTTTGCGTTGGGGTGTTGGCATGCTTTGCTCACACTCTCCGTTGCATCAGCATCGATTAGAAAGTCGGGAATCCGCTTTCACTGTACTGGGGACACAAATGCCCAGTTTAAGGTGGGCATATTGAAGTCACCCCTAAAAGGTAGATAAGTGAAACGTTGTAATCCTGGGCAATTTTCCAGGTTGACGAGGAGAGTATCGTCGCTGGAAGCGTCGGATGAGGGAGAACGACAGATAGTCCTCGCTAGAAGTGAACTTGGATCATGCAACGCCAGTCAAAGCCACAGGGTATTACACCCATCAGAGAACTGAAAATTACCGATAATCGTTAGTGTCGGGAAATGCCGCTGGAGGACAATTGCAAGGCCCCCACTCCCCCTCGACTAGGTTC
This sequence comes from Paragonimus skrjabini miyazakii, assembly GCA_014338405.1. Classification (NCBI taxonomy): domain Eukaryota; kingdom Metazoa; phylum Platyhelminthes; class Trematoda; order Plagiorchiida; family Troglotrematidae; genus Paragonimus; species Paragonimus skrjabini miyazakii. Next base: position 27,337 of record JTDE01000643.1, read on the forward strand.
AGCTCGGCAAACTGAGTGTCGGGACAATTAGTTCACTGCCTCCATTATTACCTGTAACCCAGGTCTTTGTAAAACAAACACAAGGGGTCTGGTGTCGTGAACCCTCTATCTGATTTCTGGCAATCTACTGAGCAGACTAAGACGTAAGTATATATGCGAGTTAAAGTTACCTCTTCGTTTGATTTCGCGGGAAAAGTAGAAGGAGGGAGTGAGGAAGAGACTGCGATTGAGGGGGGTTGACGGCTTTGACTTAGTCTGTTCTATCAAGTTGTTCCGACAGTCCCATCTGGGGCTGCGGACGCAACCTTACCGCCTGTGTATATGTCAACAACCCTACAAAAGGCCTCTGTGCCCCCACTGAACTCCGCCTTTTGTGGGGTATGTAGGATTTTTCATCCGCACAAAGTATTTGACTTTTTCGGCAACTGACGGCGAGACTGAAAAAATGGCAACGTGCATGATGTTGTGGACCACTGACAAAAAACACTTAACAGTGCTGGCCAAAGAAATGCCCCCTGAATCACCGAGGTGATCCCAATAGACTTCATTTGTTCCAACTTCTAAGGAGAAAGACGTTTTCGTATGGTCTTCGGTGGATTTTGGGTCAGGTAACCCGAAATAAGGCCTTGCGTAGTTCCTGTGCACTCAAAATTTGTGCATGTGTTTGGCGGTCGACCGTGGGAACGACGTCTCAGAAACGGCGACCCGGTTTCTATTACACACATAAAAACCTGAGCGGACACTTCGGCAGCTAAACTATCACCTTGGTCCCCAACCGTAGCCCCCGGTCGGTCAGTGCGCTACCCGTGCCTCAACCTCTCTTCCCGACAGCGATCGAAAGACATTCATCATAAGCTGGTGTTGGCGGACTTAAGAGCTACTGTTTTCCCATAACTCTTCCGGGGCTAAACATAGCAGGTAAAGTTATAAAAAGGCCAATTGGCTTTTTGGCCGACTAGGCGCGCAGCCTGCTCCTGAGTACGCGGCTTAAGACGTCCGGAGATAAATATGGTGTCCAGGCCGATTGAGCCAGTGACCTAAACAGTCAAGTTATGAAACCGACCTAAATATGGTAACACCGAACAAGAGTTGTAGCCGTAACAGATAGGTACAAAAGGTATGCGTAAAAATATAACGGAAGACGTAGCAGTAAAATAAGAACGACTCATCAACAAGTCAAGGCCCACTGAATTGAATAGGCTACCACACGAGAGAAGGACCGTGCTAGACAGCATGTTCGAAAGACGACCGATGGATAATTCCACACGTGGCGTGGGATGACAAACGTTGAGCGTCAATAGAACAGTTGATAAGCGGATTAGTTCACTAACACAAAAATTCGCATAAATGAAAACGACGGGGATGGTGCTCGGTAACCCCCGTTTACTCTTGTTGACGAGTAAATTCAAAAAGTGATGGGGATGCCTTCATACAAGTGTACAGGTGAAGTTAACGAAACGGTACACACAAAAACGTTCAAAAATGAGCGACAAGACATAACTATGCACTGTGGATACTATACTTGCTCAGTTGGAGACGTAGTGAAGCGATCGCATAAAAAAACTTCCCTTTCTCTGAAGGCCTCCACTTAAATCTTTGCCGCAGCTTCTTCTGTGTGTGGATGCGACAGAGCAATTGCCCTCCTGGTGATTGCAAATGTCAAGATGGACAGGCGCTACGTATTCATTCAAAAACTGCATTTCAAACTCCGTTTCAAATGGACACTCTGAACACAATTTCTTTTTCCACGCGTATTTCCGCTTTTTTGTCAAGCGGGGAAAAAGTGTTGTCCACAGCGAAAGCGTTTCCCCTCCGTTTTTTTAAGCCAATCACACACGGAGTTTTTACGGGCCAATAGCAGCTTAGTAAAATCCACGCTTAAATCAGCTGTTCTTACCAGTATTTCCCCTGGTTATTAGCCCACCGAATGGCCTCAACTCATATACATCCCCCACATTCCCTGTAACCTTGAGACCTAACCAACCATTACAGTACAACCTTTTTCAATATGCCATTCAGTGGTATAATTAAAAAAAGTAACATACACTAATGGCAAATATTTACGCAACATGTACAAAATGTATAGCGTTAATTTGCATTTGGGTTGAAAGCATTTTATCCACCCAGATCCGCAATCGTGTGTTCTCCTGTATAAGTGAGAATGCCGTTATGTTACCGCGCACAAATCTGACTAACGTCCCCACGTTCTCGTGTGTACGGATTGTGTGTATGTCGTTTGTCCCCTGCACAATGCAACCACCCTTTACTATCTTCATTAAACATGCTGTCTTGGATGGCTGCGCATTCCATCATATCGTGCACCCGCCCTAAGTACGTACCGAATGAAGGCTACAAGGTGGATCTTACCTAGTAAAAAGGCTTTTACTTGTGTTCGTTTGAAGGCAAACGTCTGGTGTGCACCGGAATAAGTGATTTGTGAGGCAACTGTCCAGGTAATTAGTCGTTCCAGCATACCCCTAAGTAGGGTTCCAGCACTGGGGGCACTGATACTCCGAAAATAACCAGCCTATTGGCAGAAACTTGGAATCCAACATTTTCCTATCAACTTCCTGTAATTGCTTCACTGATGTCACAGGTAAGGGCAAAGAAGGTGAATGTTTGTTGGCCAGTCGCGCGATTTCGGCTGTCAACCGTTCCACGTTTGCACGTAACGCATTCGTCTGTACAATGACGCAGTGAGATAGCTCTAAGGGTGTGCATGAGGTGTAAAATAAACGTTCTCACCATTCATAGATGAGTTCAGCCGTCGGAAGCCCGCCTTAGAAACCGTCTCTTGTGAGACACTTTCCGTAAGTAATCAAAACCAAGGAATTGTTTTCTCACTGTTGTCGCTTTAGATTATAGTCTGTGCACCGTATGTTACGCTACCGATGGGTATTCAGTGCTCAGTGCTGCATGACAGGACGGAGTAATTGACAGGAGTAGGTACAAACTTTCTCTTATTTGCAGTAAAATCTTCATCGTTGTCATCGTCTGGAAAACGTGGTTGTTTAATTTTAAAATGGTACCCAACTGGAAAGGCGAACTTACATTGAACGTTTTTGGGGTGAACCCATGTTTATTATATCGTCACTTGAAGTCAGAGTACCGGAAGTGTATCTGACTTCCATATCCCTTGCATGTTCGAGGTCAACTGCAATGATATGTTGGTAAATTTGATATCAAGTAATGTAATTTACATGTGGCAACCAGTATGCTAACTAGTAACTTCGGGTCGTCGGAATTTGGCTGCAGGTGGTTTCGTGCATACCTGTAGTACGCACCTCCAGGTAGTTGCGGAATGGCCGCTGTTGTTCGCGCAGCATTGAGCCAGCTGCTTCTGTGAACGGCAACATCCTCGTTGTCGTCGGTCTCAGTGTTAACCACACAGTAACACTTTCTCCCGTCCATATCGTCAGTTGTGGTTAACACTGTTCAGGCTAGCATAAGAAAAATACACTGACTAGTTTCATTGGTTCATGTTTATTTTTTTGAGCGTATGTAACAGTGGAATAACAAGTGAACTGGATGATGACGAAAATAGAACGCATTTACATGGTACAACAAAAAGTACGCGACACAATTGATTATTGACGTCGCTTGCCTGAAATATGTACAACATAAAAGATGCATTGCCATCCACCCAGAAGTCAGTAATAGTTTGGGAACGCTTACAATACAGAACAGGTAGGTCAGGGTCAACAATGTCGATGTTAACAATAACGTGGGACATGTTGTGTGCAATAATTATTGGGACTGATGGTGGAAATAAGTTAATTGTTAGGGCACAGTCTCCGTTACTTGGATTCCTTGTTGTGGACCTCAACAAGCAGCGGCCAATCAGTCTTAACCACTTTCGCCATTGTAAACTCTTCTTTTTACCCATAGTACAACTTGGCAGCGGGATTGCAGGGGAAATGTAGCATACGTTTGACACGGTAAATGTACGACCCAAAGGGGAGGGCAGAAAGCCTGTTCAGTTCGCCGTGAAGTTTCACGTCGTCCGCCAAATAAATGAGCAAACAGACTTTGTAAGCCATTTCCCCTGCTCCATATAAGTGGAAATAACTATACACGAGCTTGTGCAATTAAGAATTTTTATAGTCAAGCAAAGATCAGCTGAAAACCGGATGAGCAAGAGCATGAGCCCCTATGGATAAGTCGAGAAAATTGAAACAATTCCCCTGAAGTATTGTTCCCTTTAACACCCATGGTCCGATATAAAAGAGAAACTGTCTAAATTCACAAGCTTTCTTACTTTTAAACCCCAACCATCCTCGACAAATCCATGGAAAGTCGTCTTTAAGTAGACGGGAGCAGGCTGTTATGCTCAAGTCAACGTGTTCAGCAGCGTCAATCTCCGAACGTATGCCTTTGTTATAAGGAGATTCCAGCCATAATGAGATCAGTCTTTGTATTATACCGATACAAGCAGAATGCATGTAATCGTGCGGGAAATGGTGTATCATTTCTAACGGTAGGGCCTCAAACGGAGACGGCCTATGCCTCTTGGCACACCAAAATGATTCGTCTGTGCGATTTGGACGATCTGGTGAGAGAAAGGTAACCTTATGACTAATGTAGACACCTCTTTGCTTACAGCGATCACAACTGGCGTCCGTTTTACAAAAGCCCTAGCCGGCGAGTCACAAATAACGCAGCTGATGATCAGCTGCCTTTAGACTACAAATTACCGACTGTAATTCCGTGTGATGTTAAGACACACAGTTCTGCGACCAAATCAGACAGATATTCGTTTACATTCAAAGGTTTGTTTCGACCAGCAAAAAGGCTAACTATGAAAGGGGACGTTGTAACGGGCTTTATTAATCTACAAAGTATAGACCATAACTGCAACTTCCACAACTTGAAAGGTCTAACGCCATCAATGTGCAGCTGGGTGGCTATATAGGTTGCATCCATCAGTTATGCATCATTTGGCAGGTGTGACAAGGCAGTTTGCAACCCGAGATGAGCATAAATCCCACCAGTTATCAATTTTGAGGGGCAATCACGTGGTGTACAAAACAAAGAACGGACGTCAGTTGACATAGAGGCCGCCAAAGGATTGATTATTCGTAAAAGCGTTGTAATTGCTCCCCTGAGAATCTGATACTTTGATACATTCCTTTAAGCCTTCTATCAATTTGGACACTGTCCCCCAACCCCCTGAGTCGTATGCGACTGAGGATCTGTTAGCACCTTTTTCGTTGTAAGTAACGTCATCTAAACGGGAAATGACAGTTGGGAAAACGCTTGCTCTTCGTCGGTACTGTTGTAAGGATACCACCTTCAAACCGATCGCTGGAATCCACCGCTACCACGCATCGTTGTTTTCAACGGTGGAGAGTCCTCTTTGATAGCAGTTGCACTGCATCCTTATGTGTTCTTCAAATTCCAAACATTCCTAAGTGGATGTAATGAGCAGTAAGACAATATATGTCTATTATAATTACATACGTAAACAATTTAAAAAAGAGAACCTTTTTCAATTATTTCATCACTCCACCGAGCGTATACAATACGCACTAATTAGTGGGCATTAAGCAATTTTGTTCAAACTTAAGTTTGCTCATTAAGACGCGAACAACGTGCATCATATGCACTTTTCAAATACCCTATACACAATTATTAACATATATGAAAACTCCTTACATATTTAGTTCAGAAACAATTGTGTACAAAGGTATTATGTTCATGCATGAAAGACCACGCCCTAAAAAGGACCAACACACAAACAGCAACTCACCGTGATAATGAAAACCTCAAGGTTTGTCAATAACCGGTGCACGAATCGCTCAGAAGCAGTCCGCATCGACAGCTTCACCAGCTCACGAAGGAATGTTTCATTCGTCTGTGCCCACAGCTACGCCATACTACCCAACAGATCCATTCAATCGACAAAACCACATGTATTGATCGGTTCCCTCTATCCTGCATCACCGAGCCGCGCACGTTTAAATTGGAGAAACTTGATTAGACAGCCCCATGACATCGGAGGTCAGCCGTGCGTAGGTTGCAGCATTCAGCCAATCACAATTCACCGACATGCCGACCCTAATTCGACCCTTTTTTAAGCGGACTTTACCGCTGATTGTGTTCATAGGGGAGTTCGTTGGTACTGGTCTGTCCTACTTCCTATGGAAGAAATAAAAAGATACAGAGTTAGAGGAAGCCCTGCATCGGTAATCAAAGGTTTTCTTCGATGCTGCACTTTTCGTGATGCGCGCGTGACCTGTCAAGAGTAGATTTGCTTCCGACATTTTGGCTGTGGTTAACTCTGCAATGAGTTGTAATTTTAGCTTCGAAACGGATGGTACAGAATGGATAACATAAATAAAACATAAATAAGTAAAAAGCCGAAATCCTCAAAACTGTACGACTGAATGCGATCACCAAAAACGTTATTTATTGATAAGCAGTCGGAGATTTAGTTAATTTTCAAGTTGAACATCACCCACAATTGATCGCAGCTGCCGCATCCCCATAGACTTTCAAGTCGGCCCCTTTCGAAAAGGTCGCTACAGGTCAAAGGCGCTCGCTGAAGAGTATCCGCGGGGAGTAAAAACCCATATAATTAGACCGTTAATATGTGAGTTTTAATACATTCTGAATGGTAATTGACGGAGTATTTTAGAAAGCATGAAATGCACTCATTTTGCTGTAAGAAACAAGTTTGTTTTAATGCGTTAAAGATTTTTATCAAAAACGTTAAGAAAGTGCAATATATCGATAAAGAAATATGTTGGTGAGCTTGCGGAACTTTGGACTTCGGTTGAGTTAAGGAGTTTCGGCAACAAAAGAATGTAGAACTGTCACAATATAAGTTTCAAAATATTCTTCTGTAAATTGTGTATTTGACAATCCGTTAAACTGTAAATGACAGCTGACTTACATTTGAGGTTGTATAATCAACATCAAGTGGAACTGAGAGCACCCAGTGTTTAGCGGCAACGTGTGCAAGTAGATACGACTGTAGTAGGCAATTTCCAGGCATAATGTGAGCTTTATTCAGTTATCTGATTACCATAGTTACTGCTAACTGTAGCCGGGCGTAAGCTGGTTTGCCGACGTCTATAATACCACGCTGGGTCAAACTACATAACGTACGCCGTCCAGTAGGAATGTACACACACGTGGGCGTCGACAGATCGTTAATAGCGTACACAACGGCTGACCTCCCAAGAAAATGGTGAAAATGCAGTTTCATTTTTTCGGTGATATGCGTAGGTTTCGTACGCCCTGTCAGCATGCCGCAGTTGAATGGACTCAATGAAATATAGTATGGAAGTGTACGTGTGAACGTACTGGATGTGAATGAGTAATTGGCAGCTGCGTCTTACTAAATGTGTGACGGTTGATTTTAATTTACGGAATTCGTGGGTTTGTGATTCACTAGTGGTGGAAGAAGCGCTGAGAAAGGCACTGGTTTACTGCAGGCCACCGTAATGGGTTATTATAAGTATTGTTTTACGCATGATAAACCGTTTCCCCTGGAATAATGTGGCAACTGGTTCCGTATGCGTGCATTGTAAGGGATGCGTACTTTACAGAACCTTCCTGAGAAACCATAGGAGCCTTAAACGTCTAGATTCAGTGCCGTCATGCGTCTGTTTACTAGACTCCATGGGTGTTTCTGTTAATTCCAAAGCAAGACGTTTATCGCACCTGACAATCTGTTACCGTAAAAACATGAAGTAGCGGTGTATAAATTGCCGACAAAGCTGTTCGTTAGAACTGAGGCCGATTCTCCGAGAAGTAGTGCGTCGGACCTTGTGGTAAAAAAGATTTGAATCATACGCAACAAAAAAGTGTATAAAAACAAAGAAACTGACGAGGCGAATGTATATGGCTTACAAGCTCATGGACACAAACTGGCATGAAGTATACAAGTTAAAAAATTTCTGGTCGGCCGAAAATGATTCCATGCCTAACCGAATAAGGAGACTGAGTTATCGGATGAAATAACACAATGAATGCTAATGTAACAACAGAAAAAAATATAGTATTTCTGAAGATACTAGCCGATTTCTCTGTTGCTGATGACTGACATTAATCGATCGTTCGCTTGGAACGAACGAGACTGCATTCCAAAGAACAAATCGGTCACTCAACCTCTGCACTACGGTGGGTTTTATGCGTTATTGTTTGCACGTTTTCCTAGAGGATAATCACCGTCGTTGGCTACAGTATAGGCTATAATCACCGACCGTCCTTTTTTTCAATGAAATTAGAAATGTATCGCTTGCTTTTTTCCTGAATCTGGATAGTTCCTGTTTCGATTGTGCACAAAAATTGAAGGAGAACAACTTTCAGGAAGCACATATCGTGCTTAAATCTCATTTGTGAACCAAACCAGTTTACTAAAAGAGACTGCTGAAACCTCCAGAAAGGTAGTTACAACCGACAGAAACCATACAAACGAAGAATTCAGTTCTTATCTGAAAGGTGATAGTAAGTCACTTGAACCTGAGAAGGCCCTGCTCGTTGTAAACAAGCGGACGACAACTGCACAGTTTTACGTGACATAAGTTCATTCACGTTTATATCGCATGACAACAAAAAACAAAAGTTCAACAAGACAGTCGAAAACGCATAGGTGCATAATATGTTCCCTATAGATCTCTTCCGATGGTATCAGGTAGACAATAAGGAAAAAGTGATTCCATGGTAAGTACCTCAGTCATCATTGCTCATGTTAAATCAGACAACTTTCCAATTACCCCAAGGTGGATTCGCGAATTCAACACAGTCATTCATATGCCGGCTTCCACATTCGAAACAACGCGCAGAACCCACGTGGGATCATCAGGACTGTCGGCGTTAAATGAACTCGGATTACTGGCATCCATGAAATTCTCCCATGAGATGTTTAACCAATTCTTACTGGACATGAGGCAAATTCTTCAGATATGCCCAAGCAATCCATTGCCGCCTCACTTCCCCGTATATGAGGAAACACCGGCATTCATCGTCGATCTGGACGTTTCTACAACCCCCTGCCGAACTGCAGCCACCAATGTGGCGGACAATACAACCGATCTTTCTTCAACATCAGTCGACCAACCGGGCCCATCAACATTAAGCCCTCCATCATCCGTCGGCGGATCCTTCTTATTTCTCCGTTCACCACTCCCGAAGCAGCCGCGCCAAATCATAACAGTTCTTGACGACCCACGACCAGAACCCAGCATCAGACCACCACAAATGACGCAGCAACCCCACAATCAAAAAATCGACAACACGGAGTTATCTACGGACGTTTGCGGTGAATGTGGACGGTACGTATCTCCGACCGAAGATCAGAGCATGGGCGACTGGAGTCGATGCCAGCACTGCCCCCAACGGTAACCCTGGGAGTGCTTATACGTCCCCACTTTCGCGGAGGATTTGTTTTGCACATGCTATCAGCGTCACTTTGAAAGGTCTACCCAGTCAACGTGAGTTGACCCTAGTAAAACCGGTATTTTCTTCTATTTTACGGGCTCGCCGCATAACTCTAACCCTCCTCATCGTGGTGCGGCGGTGAAACTAGTGCATACACCAGGCCAACGGAGCTCTGGTATGAAAACCGTACGTCATCGACGTTCGTGCTAATGTTCGTTTTTCGATGCATTTTCAGAAGAATCAGGGAACGTTGAAGAACAACTGTGAATATGTAGCTATCACATACTGACAAATAAAATTATTATATCTACACTGTTAGTATTCTTTAGTTGAGAGCGTGCAGATTAGTCATAATGGGGCCAATAGGCAACACGAGTTTGAGATCGGACTGATCGTTAGTTGTCTGAGTTGGTCAGCGCGAGTTATTCATATCTCAAGATTTCCATATAACTATTATGCGTCCCCATCCGGCCACTTGAAACGGACGTAACTTGCTACTCCGTTTTGTTCACGCTTTCAATTAGCCATTTATGTTCGTCTTCCCGTAAGCATAGGCGCGCATGGTCCCTCTATTAACTTCTCGTGTGATGAATCGCCCTCCGTCGCTTGGTCAAACGGTCGCACCCGGGATCACGACGTGGTTTAGTATCAGACATTGAACGTCAACGGGCCCATGCTTGAGGATCTAACATTGTTACCCAAATAGCTATCTCAGATAGGGAGTGATGGACATATATTACGGTCAAACAAAGTCGTGCGTTTTACAAAATAATCATGGAACATTCCAACAACCGGAACGATGCTCAGTAGCAACCAAGTAAACAGTTCCCTGTACGACGTTCGGGCAGACTCTTCTGGACACTTAGCAGTCACTGCTGTCCGCCAACAGCTAGTGATGCTTACTAACTGCTGGGTGAGGATACGTATTCACTGAATCTTGCGACTCAGTCGGGCTTATTCGCACTCTGTCAATCGCCAACAACTTACCCAAAATGAAATCAAATCAAGCAGCGGAGGTCCACCCGGCGGACCCACGATGGAGCGTTAGTACCATACTCCAAGCGACATTCGAGGACGAGTGGCGTGTGTCGAATCTACATCGGTCATGGGACCACTCGCTAACTGAGTTTGCCCGGTTTCCCTAGGCCAAAGG